>VWZW01006989.1:2413599-2477712 GCA_013397115.1 Edolisoma coerulescens
AGAGAAGAGAAGAGAAGAGAAGAGAAGAGAAGAGAAGAGAAGAGAAGAGAAGAGAAGAGAAGAGAAGAGAAGAGAAGAGAAGAGAAGAGAAGAGACAATGAGGAAGAGAAACAAAGAGAAAGAGCAAAACAGAGAATAAGAAAAAGAAAGAAAGAAAGAAAGAAAGAAAGAAAGAAAGAAAGAAAGAAAGAAAGAAAGAAAGAAAGAAAGAAAGAAAGAAAGAAAGAAAGAAAGAAAGAAAGAAAGAAAGAAAGAAAGAAAGAAAGAGAAAGAAAGAAGTGATAAACACCCCAAGGAAGAAAGCATCCAAAAGAAATAATTGTTTTATAAGCAGCTCAATCCTCACGAATAACAGTAGTTTTCTTGGTAATAGACAGTGATGTGTCAGTGAAAACTGGGATTTGTGGGGCTCCATGGGCTGCCTGACTGATGGGCACGGCGGGGCATCTGTGTGGCTCCATAGGGTCCGGGGGAATGGGACTGGGCTCCTGTAGCCCTCGCACTCCCCACACCTCCCAGTGGCTCCTGCTTGCCAGCCTTGGCTCCATGTTATTTGCCATGGGGATTTCAGGCTGCTTTTACGGGGTCACTTGCCTGCAGATCCCAATGTAGAGATCACGCACGGGGAAATTCTCAGAAATAAAACTGTCAGCCACTCTCTCCCAGCACACAGCCGGTGGAGTTTCTCTCTTTCCCCTCTTTTTCCTTCTATTTCCCCCCACCCCACCCCCAGGCCCCCACCCTGACAACTGCTCGTGCTTCTCCAGTGAGATATCCATGCTCTCCTGCAGTGCAGCTGCCCTGTGTGGTCCACGGTTTGGGGCTATAAAGTTTTTGGGACCCTCGCCCAGCCCCAGAATGCAGAGTTCCCTAGAGAGCTCCCGGGGTGGCCTGGGCAAAGGGACCTGACAGTTGGGGTCATTGCTTGGAGCTCCGCCAGGAGCAACCCCTGCTTGTCTGGTTTTGAGTGCACCAGGAGCTACCTCTAAAACCAGTCACTCTCTGTCACTCCTGTCCTCATTGTTGTTCATTAATGCTGTCAAAAAGCTCTGTACGGGGATTCTACTCTGCTGCCTGGGTCTGACACACACATCTGCCGCTAATAGGTGTGAGAGAATTAGTACCCATCCCGTCCTGCCTGGCCCCTTCCTCACTTTCACCCGGCCCCAGCGTGGATGGGGAAGCTCTTGCCTGACTGCCTGTGCTCTCTGGGTGCAGGGAAATGGGGCTGCAGCTACAGGGGAATGAGGCACTATTAGTTTGAAAGGATTCCCCCCACATCCCGGAGAACCGAGGTGCCAAAAAAGGCTTAGTTGAAGTGTATTTCGTTATCGCAGCACAAATTTGGGGAAGAGGGGGTGAGAAATCCCGTAGAGCACAGGAGGACGCTGCTGCTATCTGCATCCAAAGGGAAAGCAGCTGCCTCACTGCTTCTCGCTAGAGCCTTTCTGTGGAGCCAGAGCCGATTTCAAGCCATCCACTTGCAGCCGTGTCGCTAGAGGGAAGGTCAGGCATTTATCCACAACTCGTTGTGGTTGTTGCACTGAAGGTTTATATTCACTCAGTGCCGCTGCAGCATCCTGTGCAGACATTTATTTTGGCTAAAGGCAGCCTGGTTCTCGTTTGGATGCAGTCGCTGAGGCCTGACCCACACAGGCGCTGTGCGCCAGCGGAGCCGCTGTGGCCATACAGGTTGTGTGTGTGTGGGTTCACTTCCACACAGCGGGACCCAGATGGTTCCATCCCACAGGAGGTTGCAGTTAGATGAGCACTGTCCTTGCATGGGGGGGTCATTGCAGAGCTCAGTCACTGTCATGAGATGTGGTGTCCCCCAAAGTTGCCTGTTTGCAGTTGCTGTAGACTGTCCTGTAAGGATTTTTTTCCTTGCAAGATATTTTCTCCTTTTCTATTAGGCCAGCAAAATAGCCCGGACATTCCTTGTTGCTCTACCTTGTCTCCTGTCACAGCAAAGAACAGATTGACATCACTTGTTCTGGAGCTCAGATGTTTTCATGGGGTTTGGTGTGGCAGATGATGATATATATTAATCACTAACATAACACAGTGTGTTAGCACACACAAATGAACACAAACAACAAACCGCAGGGCTCAGCATGCTAATGGGAGGCTGCACAATCCACAGGAGATCCCACTGGGATAAATCCTCCCCCTGCATTGCTGGGTGTTACATTGGACATGTTGCAAACTTAACCCAAAGGCCATAAAGAATGGATGCTTCAGCCAATGTCAGCTGCTTCTTCAAATCCAATCCAGCATAAAAACTGGCTACATCATGGAGATTTTTCTTCTTGCGTCAGTGCTGGAGCTGAACCCTCTGGATCGTGTCCAGCTGAGAGGCAGGAGGCTCTGCCCTGCCAGTGAGGGCAGATCACACATGTTAAAGTCATATGGGAGAGCACAGTCCCGGAGAGCAGAGACCAGACTTGAAGGTGAGCCCAGGACCCTTTCTGGAGCCCATGTTTGTCTGCAAAAAAGCAGAGGTGCTTCTGCCAGCATTGTCCTTTCTCCTTTGCCTCCTTGTGACTTTGCCCACTTGTGGATGTGCCTGTTCCTAAGGGATTTTGTGACCTGTCCACGGTTCTCAGCTCCACTTTCTACTTCCTCATGCCCTGTGGGAGACCTTGTCCCTTTTGAGAGTGCTGTGGTGCGGCATGTGAGGCAGGAGTGGTGGTCCCTTCTGCCCGCCTGCAAAGCCACACCAGTATTACTGACAGGACATCCCTCTCCCCAGGCAGAAGGATTTTGAGGATTCCAGGCCATTGCTCTGACTCCTGCTTCCACCACCCCATCACCCAGGCAGACACCCTGCTGAGGGTGCTGAGGACAGGCAGATTGTCTCTTCCGGAGCCCAAGGCTGCTGCAGCAGGCAGGCACTGCAGTCAGAGCCTGCCAGGCACAGAGACCAGCTGGACGGGTGACCAGCCCTGCGTGAAGATGTGATGTGCCCTGCACCCTATATGCTCCTGCCTGCAGAGTCCTGGTTGGAGACCCGGCACCCCTTAACAGGCATTTCAGGGAAAGGAAGGGGCAGGGACTCCAGCAGCCCTTAAGGAAAACCCTTACAATACTCTTTGTAATCCCTGCACAAGCCCTGCGAAGGGCAATGGCATGTTACTAAATAAGCATGGTGAAGCAGAGAAGAGCAAGCCCCAGAGTTCCCAATCCTGCCTCTGTGATGCCTCAAACAAGTTCAACATGGGGTACCCAGGACTGCTTGCACTTCTAAATCCCTTTGCTGTTTCCATCTCAGTGTCCTTCTGTGCAAACAACAGTGATGATGTCTAGTCACCTTCAGAGAGCTGTTTGGCATTGAAAAGGATCCAGGATAATCTTGGCTTAGGTTTTATATAATTTATTTATCGTATTTTTAGGTTTTGTTGTACAAAGCAACACTGCACCATTTCTAGCTCTTCTCTGATTACATCTTAAGTCAGCTCTTGTTCTTCCTACTCATTAATTCCATTTCCCCTTTTTTAGTTGAAACGCCAGCCTGGAACCATTCAGGAATCCACACTGATGAGGATTTTTCACATTTCTTGTGATTTTCTCATATAATATTTTCAATGTAAAAGGCTGTTCAAATCTAGCCTGTTCTCACACAAGTGGCTGCTGCATAAGGAACATCCTCCTTTTTGTCCTTCTGGGCTCAGAGACAGAGTTTGGAAAACACATTTGAAGGTGCACGGTCAGGTTCCCCAGAGGTGAGAAGCAGCACAGCTGTTTCCTTCCTCACAGCTTTTGCTGGGGAAAACCTGGCCCTGGTGAAGCCAGCAGTGGGATCCCTGTGACCTGAGAAAGGCACATGTGTAAGGGGACCCATAAGACACCCAGAGCCCGAGCTGTGCTGGCAACTGTCCCTGTGGGGCCACTGGCCTTGGAGGTGAGGGCTCTCCACCTCCCCCACACATGGCTCGCTGCAGTCCACAGGCACTTCCCGTGGGCCATGGCCTGGGAAACACCCCCATCCCTGCAAATAGCACGAAGTGACTGGCACCGAGGGGTGGTTCAGTTTCAGGAACTGCCAAAGCTCACGCCTTCCTCCGCGGAATTAGCACAAGGACAGATTAAAGAAAGCCAATTTCCTTTCTCATCAAATCAATTCCTTCTGGGGCAAACAAAGCCACGAGCGCAGCGCTCTTGTCCTCCCGTGATCTTGTGGTTTGCTCTGGTTGGAAGAGGCAGCTTTGGAAAACCCGAGCCCATTTCCTGCTCTGCGTGCTGCAGTGTATATCCTCGCCTCAGCCCTGGAAACGCTTTGATGGATATTATTAGGCCCGGAAAGCATTTGGAGCTCCTTTCTTCCGTACGAGCTGAACAAACTGCTATGGGATGAAAGAGGGGCAAATTGGAAGGGTCTGTGGATGCTGCAGGCAGGCTGCCGCGCTAAGGGAGCCCATGTTGTGCTGCTGTCTGCGATAGGGACAAAGCAGCCTTGGGGCCAGGGTTGCTGCCAGCCCCTGGGGAGGGGGAACATCTCTTTCATACTCTCCTGCCAAAAGGCAGAGCTGTAGTGGAGCACCACCAAACTGATGCCAGTAAAGCCTGACCCCTCCTAAATGCATCTAGCTCCACCCAAGACTTTAGCCTCTTCTTAAATCCATATACCAGGCCCAAAAAATCCCATGCCCTAGCCCAATATGCCCTCACCAAATCCTACAAGAGAGGGGAACCAGCCTTTTTCCCCTCTCACAGTGACCACTGCCCACCCCGGGACAGACTTGCTCATTGTTGCTCAGCCTTCTAGACATTGAGAGCAGGAATATCCTACTGCTTTGAAAGGGAAGGGGCATTAAAATCAAAGCCAAGCCAAACCTTTGCTTTCTGAGAGACTGGAGCTCTGAGCGGTGTTTTGCCACTAACACAGTCAAGAAATGACAGTGCGGAAACCTTGGGGAGTGAACAGCACTTGTGGTTATTGGTGAAATCCCATATTAGTAGAAAGGTCTGGTAAATGGAAGCAGGAGTCGCTCTGACTACAGCATCTGTTGGATGTGGAGAGTGGTTATGACTCTCTCCAAATACAATGCACATGTACTGGGGAAAATGACTGCTACAATAACAGGAATAAATCTTAATAGAGACTTGGGTGATAACAGACACCATAGGGGAGTTATCAAAATGAAAAACATATGGCAGCGTTGCTGCCAGAGCTGCATGGAAACCCCTCAGAAGCACTAGCAGAGCTTTTACCTGAAAATGAAAAAAGAGCAGAAGACACAGTGACTGGGGAACAGGGCTGAGGGAACCACATAAATTCTGCCATTGTGCCCTCCTCAGAAGAGCAATGGGGGTTTGGTGTCAGTGTCCTGCCACCTGTCTCCTTGCTGGATAAGTCCAGGTCTAAAAGCAGCCTGGTCTGACAAATTCTTTCCCGCATCTCTCGGGTTTGGCAAGGGAAAAGGCTGCAAGTCAGGCTGGACAGGGGCCATTTTTGATTGTGTTCAAACAAGACCTCGACCTGGACTGCTTATTAGCATTAGATCCCATTTTCTCTGCCTTTTGGCAGCAAGTAAGGGCAAGGATGGCAGAGAAGTAATAACAGAGGAGCAAAACTCAGGGCCCTGGAAAGTTCAGGCACAGCCCTGGCTGCGAGGGCAGGATGGATTTGTTTTCCTGCAGTTATAGGAGCTACAAACTGAGCCCAGACTTCATGGTATGGCAAAGAACAAGCAAACGGGAAGCTCGGCTGGAACTGACAGTTTCTTGGCAGGAAGCAGCAAGAGACAGGACAGAGCAATGTTAAATGAAATTGCACCTTCTCCCAAGCACTTCAATGTTTTCAGCAGAGGTGAAACCACAGATTAGCCAGAGTACAGAAACCCAGCTTTGCTTTGCTCTCCTCAGGAGCAGCCTGGCAGGTGATGGATAAACATAAGCACAGCAGATACAGATCAGGTGGATGTGAGATGTGGGTATTGTTTGTCTCTTAGGTCTGCAAGAAGGGAGCAAGAGGCATTCCCAAGATCCCTAGAGCAAGGGGAGTTGTCCAGCTTCTGCTGACCCCGTACTTTGGGGTCAGGAGCAAGATATGTGGATTGGTTGCCTGGGTACCAGCCACTGCTCCTTGATTCTGTTAAAAGGTTGGTCCCACACCAAACCCTGACTGCACTCACCCCTGTGGCCATACAGTACAAGGGCAGAACCCGGGGGCAGAGGGAGAGCCTCAAGCAGGGACCATCACCTCCTCTTCAGTCTCGGAGGTGACTGTGTAGGCTACCATCATCCAATGCAGTGCCAACTTGACAACTGGGGATTAAATAGTGGAAAATTCAAAAGACAGCTGAGGATGGGGCTTATATTAGTCAAGACGCTTGGTATGCTAGCTTTAGATGACCAGTGTCACCAGCAGTAAATAGAGACATTGTTATGGTAATGAAAACAAGACGGGGGCAGGAGGACCACAGAGCAGACCCTAAGTGCTAAATGCCTCTAAGCTGTCAGGGACATTGCCCCTGGCTGTCATTATTTTAACCGAATCCTAAATCTGCAGCCACTGGTCAGAGCAGGTGTCTGAAGACATGGGATGGATCTACTCTGATGCCTGCCACAGCCGAGACTGAGCTGAAGAGAGAGTTGGATGTGATATTTGTTACACTGAGCATCCACATTTATGTAATCCAGGGTTAGTAACCCCGAATGACTTGTTTGCTCACAGTCAAAAATCATTGCTGTCCAGGGGATGAGCAAAGAGGAGCCTGAAGCTCTGAGCTGGTCTATTCCAGCATCAGAGGGGCAGATCTTGTCCTTGTTTCCCCAGGCTGGGACTCACTTATGCCCATGGCTGGTATAGTCACTGGCACAAGACCCTGTCCCAGGGACAGGCAGAGACTGTCTGACCCCAGACAGGCTGCAGATGCCTTGCTTTGGCTCAAGCAAATGTACATCAGGCAAAAGAATTTGGAGATCAAACGGCATCTTTATGCCAGTCCTGAGCAGAAGGGTTGTTTTATTGCGTGTTTAGTCACAATAAACCAAACAATAAAGTAGTAATAAATGGTCACCAAAAATTATTTCAGAGTCCATAAAACAAAAGCAGAATTTAACAAGGACAAATGAATTGTTAACACTCCTCCTCTTCCCTGTCCCATAAAACATGCCAGGTTTTACAGGCGACGGGTGAATGCCAAGCTCCCCAGGCCTGGCAAGACCGGCAGCGTGATCATTGCTGCCTTTTGCCGTGAGCAAGGTGACAACCCCAAAACCCATTGCCACTACAGCCCCAGTTCCCACTTGTTCTGCTGGCTGGGGACCCCTGCACAAGGCCGTGGGCTCCCCATGGCTGCGGGATACTGCCCAAGCCCTGCGTTCCCCCTCCACTGAGGCAGGGAGTGCTGCGGTGCTGTCAGGAGCCAGACACTAAAACCACGGGACGCTGTGCTGAGCTCTTGCGCTGAGCAAACAAGGCTTTCTAAAGGTTTAGAGGACCACCTTCATGCGCAGAATGACCCCCCATGTTTAAACCAAACAATCTTGACCTCTCTATGAGTTTTAGCCACATAAAAGCTCACCTCTTGGACTCTCCATTAGGTTTTATGATGTGCTTCCATATTTAAATGGACATGACTCACACCAGGGTTTCTGCCGTGCATGTGAAGGAAAGAAAATATGAATGCCAGATGTTACGTATGAGTTACTTCAGGGGAAAAAAAAAAAAGGAGAGAAAAGGAAATGTTGGGCTGGGCTTTCCCAGCTCCCCCTGCTCAGGTGACCATCAGACTGGTATTTGACTTTTCTTTAAAAATGTAGCCTCCTCAGCCTGGCCACACTCCTGGCTGCTGCACAAGCACAGAGCCCCCCCCCCAGTTCGCCCTCCACACAGCGGGGGCTTCAATTTTCTGTCAAAAGTCTTCTGGCCAAACCTGGCAGCTGTCAGCACCTCCCTGTTTATTTGTGGAGCAGGAGGGGGCAGAAGGAGGAGTGGAGAAGGGGTGGAGGGCAGCCCCTCTTTGGGGTGACACATTCCTTCACCCAGAAAACTCTGGGTAAGGCAGGCAGCACGGCCAGGTGATGCAGAGGAGCTGCACAGGTGGGGTGGTGTGGGTGGTGAGGGGAGAATTCTAACCATGGCAACTGGAAAAGCACCTGGCAAGCTGCCTGCCATCCCCATGGGCTTACGGCTGCTTTCTTCTGGGCTCCAGTGGCATGGGTAGGTAGTAAGGGCTCAGTAGCAGATCCCCTTTACAGCCTTGCTCCTGCTTCTCTGAAAGGACCTTCTGTCCCCACACAGATCCCCTGCATGTCATTGCCTTGACCGCTCTGCTCTCAGTGGGCTCATCTGGCACATTCTCACCTCCAGGGGACAATGGCAGAGCCTCCACCCAGGCAAGCACGGAATTCGCAGGCTTGTGCCATGGGTCAGCCCCTTCCTGCACTCGGTGCTGTACACACACAGAGCACGAAGCACGGCCGTGCCCGCACTGAAGTCATGGCCAACGGGTCCTGCTCTCAGACCCTCAGCACCACCAGGGCTGCAAGAAGGATCACTCTACCCATTGCCTCTGCTCCAGAATAGGGAGATACAACGTTAAAAACCTAACTAGCCCTTCTCAGGAGACTCCTCCTGGGGGGGCCCGATGCTCCATGTGGCCTCTTCTCCCCACAGCTGGCTAGGGGACTGACGCATTGACATGAAAGTGGTCCTGCTGCTCCCAACCAGGGCGGGCTGTCCCACTGCAGACAGACGAAGCTGAAACTCCACACTAAGCATATGTAAGGACATTAAGCTGTTGGAACTAAAGGATAATTTGAAAAGTATTTTTCTTAATACTGGCATTAGGTTTCCCCAGCTTTGCAGTTGGTAAAGAGAAAAAGAATGTCCTTACTAAGGAAAAGCAAGTGAAAGCTGAACCAGAGGGGAATTAGGGGGTGGTGGATGCTTGGAGTTGGGTCCCCTTGCTTAGCTCGGGGAGCTGATCATGCTTGGTGCAAGAAGGTCTGTTCCCACCACAGACCTGCAGAAACAACCTATGGCAAGAGGGAACTAACATGGTCACACTGTCCTGGGAGTAGGAGCATCCATGTTGCTTCCTGCCAGCACCAAGGGTAGGGCTGCACTCCCACTGAGGCCCTGCAAATATTCAGGTTAAGCAAAACGTCTGTTTTTCCAGAAGTGATGAACTGAGAGACTTTTCACTTTATATCACAAAGAAAGTCCCCTTGGGTACCTGCTGGGCTCTGAAACTTCTTTATAGAGCTGCTGAGTGACTTAGTCATAAATAGAGAGCACAGAACTCTGCAACCTTTGCTTCCCATTTTTAGGTGTCTGTCTTTAGCTGGGTAGATTAGTGCAGAGTTTATGAAAACAGGAGATCTGCAGCTACAGCAGCTGCAGGTGGTGTCTGGTGAGTTATGTTAGTTCTCAGCACTATCCTGTTCCCCAGCCCCACAGGGATGGCAGCCCTTCCTGGTGCTCTGGGCCTGACAAGTCACAGCCCTGTGGCACAGCCTCTCCTCTGCCCCTCTGCATTCCCACCTCTGCAAAGGTCCTGGGGCCGCAGGCTCTGCACTTGCTTCTGCTTCCTCTCCCTGCCTCTGCCACCACACACCAGGGCAGCAAGTGGGATGTGAGGCCCAGTGCTGCATCCCAAGCTCCTGAGCACAGGAAACTGGTAAGCTGGCAGCTCGGGGACCACAGGGAGGCATCAGAAGAGCCCATGTCCCCCATAGAGGAATTCCTGTGCCCTTGCAAAATGCCCATGTGAGCGGAGGCAGGAAAATTAGCTGCAATATGGCTTTTTGTGATCACAGAGATATTGTGAAAGGAAGGAAAATAAAAAAAGGTTCCTTTTTCCTCTCGTTCCCCTTCCCCACCTCACTGGAAAGACTCAGGAAGTGCCCAGCCATCAGGAACAATGTGAAAAAAGCCCGGTACCATTTTCCCTGGTGAACCTGGCAGGATCCCAAGCAGGGACCATAACAGCCAACAGGAGTGAGGCTCCCTCATGCCTCTCCTGGAGAAACAAGTGTTGGGCTCCTTTGTTTCACTTTATTCCTCATCCTTTGTGGAGCCCTGCTGCCGAGTCCCCAGCATGACAACGAGGGATGCCTCCCTCTGCCTGGACATTCGGAGTGCATGTGCAGCAGCAAGGGCTGGCAGGGGGTCTCCAATGAGCTCCCTGTCTCTGGCCTGAGTGGGAAGCTGTGGCTTGCTGAAGGACACATGCTAGTCATTCCAACAGCCTCTTTAATTTCCATCTTTCCCCTAAAATGCCTTTTAATTGAGCATCAAGGCTGCCCAAAGGTTTTCTCATTCTGAACCCCTAATGTCGATGCAGACTGTGACAATGGCCAGGACATGTCCCTGGGAACATTAATCAAATTTTGCAAGAGCTGCAACCACAAGAGTGTCTGGGCAGAACCAAATTTACCACAAGCCACGTTCCTTCCCTTCCTGCCCTGCCCATCTGGCGCAGCTGGGGAAGAGCACAGGCAGAACCGGATGCCCCGGGGTTGCAGCTCTTGTACATCCCTAACAGAGGGGTGAGGGCTGATGTCTATGGCCAGGCCCCAACACATCCCCTTGTTGGGTGTGGGGAGCGCCCAGGATACTGGGGAGCATCTGTGCTTCCAGAAAGCACGTTCCTAGGAGCAGACACCACGGCCTGGCCTTCTCCAGTGCCTCATGTATCCCCTGGGCTTGTGTGCAAATGCTATGCTTCCCCAAATAGACGTTTTTCTGGGAATGCCCCATGGCCCCGAGGAGGCTCGGCTGGTTGGCATCAGATGACCAAAGCTGTTGCGTGCTCCCATTGTTCCCCAAGGCCGTTATTAATAGAGCACTGTAATAATAGGAGATATTTATAAAACACCTCTGTGCCTGGGAATCCAGAGCAATCTGCAAACCTGTGCAGGTCTGTGTGTCAGCCCTGAGCCTCTCTGGTGATCATTACAAAGAAAAAACAAGCCCTATACCCCACTGAATGGTATGAGAAATGCCTGGGCTGGAGGGGCCATGGCAAGGGTCTGGTGTAAGATGTGAGCACCGGCACTGTGGTCCTGCAAGGGCGCAGGGACAGGGACAGCCCAGGCCCAGCCACCTCCCTGCCAGCAGAGGAAAACAGGGGAAGAACAGGAGTCATAGATGCTCTTTCCCTGGTCCCAGCTTGCAGAAGAGAGATGTCACTAAAGAAATCAAAGCCAATATGGTCCATGCCAAGCTCCCCAGGACCACCCATAGGGTAAGGGTGCAGCTGGAAAGGGGGCTGCACTGGTGCAATTGCCTTTTATGCTGAGTTTCGTTAGAAGGACCCATTTGCTGCCCTTCCTTCCAGGGACCAAGACCAAACTCTGGTGACAGGGCTGAGGATCTGTGCTTACATAGTGGAGTTTCACAGTCGCAGAAACCTGTGCAAATCTACCAGGCCCTGTACAAGGGAATGCACACTTTTGTTTAGCTTTATAGATGGAAAAATCAAAACGAGGTGCAGGATTCAGTTAGAGTAAGGCCAGACCCTCTGTGCATCATGGGCTGGGGCGAGGTGCAGTGCCACACACTGGCACCCCACACAGGCTCCACACGTAGCCAGGATGGGGACTGGACAGAGAGGAATGCAGAGAGCCTTGCTGTTGAGCTGTTCCATCAGGATCATAAAACCAAACAAATCCAGTCTTCCCCCCAGCCTCGCTTGAGGAATTAGAGAAATGAGGCCATTTATGTCTTCGCACGGGCGACTGAGCCTGGCAATGACCTTTGGTCACTTCGAAGCAGGGCTGGATTTGAAATGTGAACCAGAGACCAGGAGGTGAAAACCTCCATATCCCATTACAAATCCCTGGGGATGCCCAAGGCTTGTCAAGCCACAGTGCTTTGCTGCTTATTTATTAGTATTTGTCTATGACTGTAGCCATTGCCAGGGCTGGTGTTACTGCTTGGGCAGTGGTCAGCTGCCGAGTGGCCTCCAGGGCCAGCCCGTCTCCCAGCAAAGCCAGAGGCTGGGGCTCTGGGGCTGGAGTGGTCAAGGTGTCACTCCTTGCTGCTGGAAAAACACATTGGTCCTTTCGTGGCAGCAAGCACAAGCACAAGCACAAGCACAAGCACAAGCACAAGCACAAGCATCACAGTGGGTGACACAGTCCCCCAGCTGACAACATCCATGAGGAGGTGAATTCACCCTTTAAGGCAGCCCTACACAGTAAGGGATCCAGGTAAAAAATACCTGAGCCATAATGTAGTGAAATTAATTCTACATATTGTGTATTCAGTCTTGCAAACTGGCTTATTCGCAACCAGACAGCACCTGCTGTTCGATTATTGGTGCTCTAAGATAGGAAAATCCTGTTTGGCTTGAGCTTGTCCTCTGAAACAACTGCACAAGACCTGCTTTATTCACAAGTGGTTTGACTGACTTAAGTTTTCCTTTATCCAAACAGATCTCAAACCCATCGAATAACCATGGTTTCATGAGAAAAGCAAGTTGGAGCCAGAGTGCATTTCTTAAAAAAAAAATCCTATCTCTCTATAAACAGAAAATTTCCTTCCATCCCTTTTAAGCCTGCTTTACCCCACTGCTCTCCACTAATCATCTTATTTCTACTTTGTGGTCTAAGAGGTATCAGATAATTTTGCAGCTCAGGAGCTAAGGCAGGCCCCTGGGTGGTCAGAGAGAGCCTCCCCAGAACGGCTTTGCTGGCTCTGCCCTCCAGACACAAGGGCAGGTTCCCACAGCTCAACAATGGGATTTGGAAGAAGATGTTTTATAGAAGAAGTTTTAGCACCCCTGTGTGGTATCACTCTGCTATGTGAGAGCTGAGCAGCACAGGGAAATTCTGCCTGCAGCTTTGAGGAGTCCACAGCAGCCTGGGTCTGCTGATGGAAATGTGAGTCTGTCAGGAGGCCAAGCCCAAGCCATTTCCCAATTACTTGTTCAGCCTCCAGGGAAAGCCACAAACCCATCTCCCCGCAGGGACAGGCACCACAGGGCTCTCTCAGGTGGAGTTCCTTAGAGGCACAGAAATGGGAAAGAAAGCAGTGTGTAGAGAGCATGCAATGAAAAACTCACATAGATCCATGTGTCTGGCTGTGACATTAAATACTTTACAGCAGAAGTGATGATAATTAATTTGCTTGTGATGTGGGACAGCTGATGCAGGTGCTGATGCTGTCAGGATTCAGTGAAGCTGCACTGATTTTCATGCAGACTCGGGGGCCTCTGTTTACGAGACACCATGGGTTATGTCCCAACAGGATCATGGTGTTTTAGGAGGTGGAGCCCCATTTTCAAAGGTGGGAAAGCATTTAAGTGCACGTTTGCTGAGTACCCACAGGTTTGCCATCTGAAGGTATCCAGACACTGGCTGGTGATGGAGAGAGAGAAAACAAAGACCAGTGAAAATGAATAAATCAGAGCAATACTGGTCCTGACCTGCTGACTAGTTTATTAGTTACACCAGGCACTATCTGCATTTAATAGGAACCCTTACACACTTCTGCAGATGTGATACAGGCCACCAAAATGCCTGCACTCTCTTGAAAATGCACCAAGAGTGCATTTCTCCCTGAATCTTGTTGGGATTTATGCTGTTAAGTCTGTTCTGGAAACACCAGCCAAGAAGCTGCATTTCTCCGGTGTCCAGCTGAAGTGCATTAACTCCAGGTGCAGGTAGAAGTGTGAAAAGCAGCTCGGCTGATGGGAGGGAAGGTGTGTGTTGATGGTGCCAGATCCCACGTCCATTCTCAGCCTTTTGCTACAGCGAAGTTCCTTTCCCCTCGGTGGTCCCGCTCGGTGCTGCAGCACGTCCTGGGAACAGTCCTGTCACTCTGAGCAGCTCTCCAAGTCCCTGCTGCCAGCAGAAAGAACCTGTGAGGGGTGAAACAGCGCCAAGTGCCTGCTGCTCAACAGACCAAATATATTCTGAGGGTTATTCATCAAGAATAAAACTACAGAAAGAGAAATATAGGAGTGTAAGGAAGTGCAGTGCAGGTCTAGAGGTGAATAATGGAAATTCCCAAGAATGGGACTTGCTGGTGGCTCTTCACACACAAAGTTAATCCAATAAAGTGAATTGTCCTGTGCAATCTTTCCAGTACAGCAGCTGTTCCTTCAGCAATAGGATTAACTTCGGGCTCAACCTTTGTATGCAATGCTGAATTATTCTGCTTTGGTGCACTATCAGAGTCTGAATTTTCTATTTTCCATTTGCTTTCTTTAGCAGAGCATTTTGTGGCCACCCTGAAATGACAACCTTAGTGAACATACAACAGGAAGTTCAGGGTTTCTCTGAAACAAGTATAAATAATGTGTATGCTGTTTATGGTCCTAAAACTTAGATTGGCTTCTAGGTAAAATTACATATGTGTTCCAAGTGTTTGTTTTTGTTACTTGTGTCAGGACTAGAGTCCAAAATACCTAGGACTACATAACAGCTTTGGGAATATCACATTTTTGGTCCAATGGCTGTGTTTTGCTGTAGTGATTTTAGACTTCTTGAAAACACGGGCAAAGAATAAATTGGCTAAGTAGAAAAAAATTAAATGTAAAATCTCTTTGAAAGAATCAGAGTATGCAGCAGTTGCAAAATAATCCACAGAAACTTCTTGGTGTTCCTGTGCTGAGAGCACTTCTTTTTCAATGCCAGGTTTAGAAGTTTCCACCTTATTTCATGCTCTGATGAACCTACAAGAGTTTCGTCTGCTATGAGGTGGAGCACTGTGCTGTGCCAGAAGAGGCAAGAGCTCTACAGATGAGTAGAGGCAGAAAAGCATGCTCAGCTCTTAGTGCAGCTCTCTCTTGTTGCAAAGAGAGGAGATCTTGGCACGTGACAGGTTTTCTCTATGGTTACTCTGAGTCCAAAGGCTTGTGCAAACCTCCCCTTTGGCATGGCACCTGAAGCAGCTTGGGGCTCCTTTACTGAAAATCTGAGTCCTTGCAAAATCTTTTGTCCAAGGCCCAAGGTTGCCACAAAGCATCTCTGGGTCCCTGTGGCAGCCTGGGCAGCAGCCTGACTTGTCCAGTTTGTGGAGAGAGTGGAGCTTCAGCAGGTGGCCAAACTGATGCTATCAAATCAAAGTGTCAGATTCCAGGGGGAACAGCCTGCCCTGGCAAGGGCAGCAGGCTGGGCCGGGCGCTGCTGTCACTGAGAGCAGGTTTTTGGCTTAGCGGGTTCGGCAGGCATCCGGCAGGTATTCACAGTGTCTGTGGGGGGCTGACCCAGACAAATTTGACCTCCAGCACGTAGAGAGCATCAGGGAAGGGCTCTGATTTTACTGTCATATCCAGTAGGAAAAGCTTAGTAGTTTTGGAGGGCAGACCCTGCCCTACCCCAGAGCAATGCACTGTGTCCCTGTGAGCAGGGCTTTGGCAGGGAGGGCATGGAAAAGAGCTGCTCAGCTGACCCCAGCTTTACTTAGAGAGATTTTTAATTAAAGGAAATCCAGGGGGCAATACCCAAATGAAAGCAATGCTGGCGGTGGCTGAAGAGAGCAAGACTTTGTGGGAGTAACTTGGGGCCCCAAACAAGGGGTCTCATGCTGGTTTTATGGGGGGTGAACCTGTCCCAGGACAGGTTCCACCACAGCCCCCACAGTACTTTCCCCACAAGACCCTCCCTACAGATGATGGGAGAATAGGTACAATGTGGGGCAATGACAGATTTTCAGTGTATTTCTGAAAGTCTTGGTTTAACTTCTTCTGCCTGGAATTATCAAGGCATCTTTGGACACGTGACTCTTCGTCTCAAGTGTTTGCACTGCCTCCAACAGGCACGGTGGGTGCTCACCACAGAGACATCAAGATTCCATTTGAAGGCCAAACTGAAGTGTGGGTAATTACATTTCCCCATTTAAACTGCTGGCCAGTCTCAGCTGGATAAAATGTTCCCTTCCTAGCTGGAACTGTTGCCATGTCCTGGGACACAGCTGCTGTGACAAAGTTAGGGGGCAGCTGCTGCGTGGAGAGGACTGACGTATCCGTGGCACACGGCCGTCCAAGCCCAGGTACCCAGTGGCAGGAGCCAGTGCTGCCGAGGGCTCGCCTGCACGCTGGGAGCCCCAAGAGCCTTTCTGGGTTTTGGTACAGCTTGAACCAGTGCCCGGCTGGTGAGAGAATGGAAGGATAGAGAAAGGCTCAAAGCCAAGTGTGAGAGGGATTTGTGAGGCTGGGTAAGGGGCCAGCGTTGCCCGAAGCACTGCCTGCAGTGCTTGATTTGGGACAGTGGCACCGGTCTGGGTGCCCGTGCTACTCAGAGCACGCTGCACCCGTGACATGATTCTGACATGGCTGAGTCTGCAAATGAGACCAAGTCCAAAGACATCTGAGCCAAAGACAAGCTGAGTCAATGGCCCAGCTTAGGAAAAGCTGGTGAAATACAGACTTGGCCCTTTCCCTTCCCTGCAGCACTGGTGAAGTGCCCAGTCTCTCAAGTAGGTCTTTATAACCGATCAAAGCGTCTGTGTGGCTTTTCAGGGGGTTGAGCTTCCACTCACAACCCAAGGTCCAGTTTAATAAAGTAGCTTGTTAAATAAACAAGTGGATATGCAGAGCCCCAGCACTGTGACGATGGAGAAGATCCGGTGTTCTCTTCCCGCTCCAGAGCCAGCTGTTGATGGACATCTGTCTGTAAAACATTGGGCCTTTTATTGTTTTTAATGCAAGAAATGCCTTTTCCGGGAGACCACCACTGAATACTGCTTTGCTAGAAAGGCTCCTTCACAATCCAAACAGAGAGCAAGTGAGCATAGAGGATCCATTACCCAAAATCTCAACAAAATCTTCCTCACCCATGAAAAGTGTATGCACAGCGGAGGACGATCTTGGGGATGGGGTTGGAGGAGGGGGGAGCTGTTCCTGGAGGGTGGCGTTCTGGGACCCGCCAGAGGAAAATACTTCCATTTTTCTATCCGATAACTCTACTGCCTGGCTAACAAAAATAACCCCTTATTAAAGATAACAGGAATCTGGCTTGTATAATGCATTCATTGAGATTGATGTGCTTCCAGTTTTCAGAGTTTTCTATACCTTCAGAAAGACTAAAAGCCACAATATCGGCATGATGGTGGGGACAAGGTCTTTTGCAGACACAGTTTGGGTTTATGATTTCGTGTGTGCTTTTGAATTGCAGACTTAAATTTGATCTCAGCCATCAAAATAGAGTTGTCAAGGCATTAACCTGCCTGAACAGGTTACCCATTCAGCCTTGCATTGCAGTCAAGGGGTGCACATGTGTGACCAGCTCTTTTTACCAGGGGCATGGAACCACTTATCTGAATTCTCATCCTTTTATTAGACCACATATTTGTTTTACTAAGAAAACATGGAAAATGCAAATGCCAGTAATATATTCCTTAAACTGAGCCAAATTCCACATTCTCTTATGGTCTCAGATACCTTTACCAGCAGCAGTATTTTGTCTAGTGTGCAAAAAGTACAGTGGGCTCTTGGAGCAAGAAAGCTCAGCAGAGCCACTGGTACTGTCCCCCAGGGGGCTGCCCCGGAGCCCCTTGCTGTGGGACAGAGGCAGCCAGGGAGTTACAAAAGCACTGATCTGCCACAAGTCACCTAGAGTCACCTTCACACTGGCACATATCCCTTGCATCTGTTTTGTGTGGGAAGAGGTGATTTCAGCCTGACAGGTAAAATCAGGCATTCTTAGAGCTCGGTCCTGGAGGAGACATCGATGGCGAGATAGATGCTAATTGCTGATGAGAAATCGTCCATCAGAAGCTGGCAAAGGCCCCAGCTCTGAGGTGGTAAATAACCCCAGTGCTTTTCTGGCAGTAAAGCAAAAGTCTGCTTTTGTGCAATGGTCAGCAGAGGAGAACTCAACCGGAGCAACCTGGGGTATGCAGAGGGGCTCCCAGGGAGAAGGTTAACGCAGGGGCTGTTTCACAGGATTGTGATCCATTTTTGTGCCCAGAAAGGTCTACTTCAGGATAGGAAAGTTCCACCCATCTCAGAATAGCTTTGGTTTTCCAAACACAATTTGATGTCATCAAATATGATTTCACCCTTTGTCTCTTCATGGGTGAAATTGCAGCTGAGTGACATTCTCACATTATGCAGGGACAAGCGCAGCAGAAATTCCTCCAACTGAGGAGTGCTAAATTGCAGGGTCACCTTGTCAGTGTGGTGAGGAGATCCCCTTTTGGCTGCCACCAAAGGCAGGTTTGAGAGAGGCCTCAACTCACGTGGCTCCTTCCTGGGACTCGGCTCTTCCTAGGACTCGGCTCTTCCCCCCTGAGCTCCCTGCCCAATGGCAGGACCACGAAAGCACAAAACCCAGATGTCCATCTCCCAGCTCCTTTCATTCCTGTTTTCCATAGATAAAAAGCAGGGTTTCATCCTGGTAACACCCAGGAGCTGGCACGTTTCAGCCTGGAGTTATTTCTTTTTTTTTTCCTCTAAAGAGCAGTGATAAAAATAACCCCGAGGAAAAAAAAATCAAGCCCTCAAACCCTTGAAGGCCTGACGCAACCTTCATTCACAGGAGCACTAGGACCGACAATACCATAATAAAGATCTGAGGTATCACCAAGAAAAATAGGAAGCAGCCAAAGAAAAAAAAGGTCACCACACGCTCACTGTAAACACCCTTGCTTTGCACGTATCTTGGCTATGCTGATGTGATTGCTAGCAGGCCAGTGTGACGCTGCATTTTCGCTGCTACAGGTATTTATTTTACACTCTGGCTCTGAGTCTGAGCCTCTGAATGTAAAAACAATCAGAAGGCTGAAGTGTAAATTCTCCCTGCTGATTTATTTACTGTTGTGTTTTTATAGCACCACATGGCTCTAAGTTTGCACTGGGCCCATTCAACCAAAACCCATGTCATACACTTCCAGAGAAATGAATGACTTTATAAATTCTCTACAATAATAATCCCACGTACAGGAATGCATGCAGAGAACACCCAGACGGGGCTGGAATGTTTTAAGAATATAATATTGTGCTTTTTTGGTCAGGGAAACACATTTCTCTCAGGAATATGTGGTGTGGCCCAGGCTCCAGCCCTGTCTGCCTACCACCTGTAATAAGCCCTTTGGGAGATTTTAGTTCAGGCCACCCAAACTGTGAGCTGGGCAAAGAGACATCAGCACTACGAAGTTAACAGCCTTAATGAAGCCCGGCCCAGAGGAGACTCAAAACATCCACAGTAGGGGAAAAAAAAGGAAAGAAAGAAAAGGCTTTGATAGGAAAAACATCTGATCCATGTTCTCTAATCTTTGCTTTGTTAGCTAAAGCATCTTTAAAGGGCTTAATACCCCTGGAACAGGGATCTCTTTCTCTCCCCTTCAGAAATACCAATTAGAAGAGCAGGAAACTGCTTCCAGAATGGGGGGACTCTAAAAGAAATTAACTTTAGCTTGAATGATCTGATTGCCCTTTTTTCACAAGCTATTTCTTCCCCCTGTTGTGTGGGTGAGCAACAGTTTTCTCCAGGGAGAGAAACCAGCTCCTCGTGCCAATCCAGCTGATGGAGAGAGAGGGCAGTGAGGCAAGGAGAGGGGAAAATTTATCAAATAAAGGGACAAGAAAACAAGAGGGTTTACGTTTTAAATACAAGAGGGATGACACCCTTATGGTGCGGCAGCCTGAGGAGTGAGCGTGCTGCACGCTGGGAGGAGGGAAGCAGCAGGCTGGGTACCAGCACCCAGTCACCAGCTGTGACTGGGACCAGTGCACGGCCCGTCCAGCCCTGGCAGTGGAGGCAGTGAGGCATCAGCTGGGCAGAGGTGGTGCTGATGGCCACAGATTACATTGTCTCTGCACTGCTCTATCCTCCTCGGGGAGAAAAACCTTCCCCAGAGTCTCGGTGTTAGCAGGCACAGCCCATGTCTGTGCAGCACAGCTGATGGCCAAGGGGCTGCGCCTGGTGCAGCACAGCCTGGCCAGCCCAGTTCTGCTGCCAGCAGACCTGGTCACAGAACTCCTGGTGACACTCTGGGGACCGTGGGCCACACTTGCTCCTGCCCCAGGGTTTGGTGGTGGGAGCAGAGATGCCTCTGCAGCCTGTGGGGCTTGGCCAAGGAGCAATCACCTGGGCAGTGTGGCTGCTGCTGCCATGGGAGTCTGTGCAGCCAGGCTGGACCTCCGATGGTGATGGCTGTCCTCCCTGATGGCCACCCTCCCTCAGGGCAGCCCTCCATGCTGGGCCATCCTGCAGCCCACTCCAGTCACAGCTGTTACGAATGATAAACCCTCTCATCTCCACAGACCCGCCTAACCCAGAGCCTAGAAGGGAAACATCTGAATAAGCTCCTGGCTCTGTTCATGAAATTCCTGGACATAGTCCATGCTAAGATCTTTTTCTCTGTAGCTGAGTATTTTCCTTTGCACCTCAGGGATGTTACAACAGCTGTTTGTAAACAGTTTGCATCCAAAGTCAGCAGAAGGGTGAGTAGGGGAATCATGTATCAACTTTGTCCTCTTGAACATCTAAAAACTCTTGCAGCTACATTGGCAGTGCCATGGTAGATTTAAGAAGTCAGTTGAAAAGGCCAGTAGCCATAGGGAACCACCCATGCCTGCCCACACACAACCAGGCTGGAGCAGGACTGTGTGATGCAGCCCTGTGGGATGCCGCCCTGAAGGTGTGTGCCTGCTGGAGGCACACGCTGCCTCTGCTCAGGATGAAATCCATGTCAGAGACTGTGGTCAGCTAGAATCCAGCAGAAGGAGATTTTTTGGGGAAGGAAGGAGGCAGAGGCTGATAGGAGCTGTTGGAGCCAAGAAGCTGCAGGGCAAGTATGTGCTGAGGAGGCTGAGTGCTGAGCACTTTGGAAAACCTGGTGTTCCTCTGCAAAACACTAAGGTGGCTGTGGAGTGGCATAAAGCTGGGCTTGAATCTAAGCCCTGACACCCCTCCCCACACTCCCTAGCCCTTCACAGTATCCAGCCTTGGAAACACGATACAGACCCAGAGCCCTTCCCTGTTCTCCTTTCCACCAGGAGTCCCTGCTCTGAGCCAGCTGAGTTTTGTATTGAAAAGAGAAAACTTGCAAAAAAATGCCCATAAACACCCTGCACCATAATGGGGGAAGGATAAAATCTTGTCATTACTGCATATAGGATATCTGGGTTTCTGAAAGGTTTTTGCTTTCCTACACAGCCTGAAATGGACTAGCCCCTGTGAGAGCTCAGCCCTGTTGCATGAAGCTGCTGCCACAGTGATCCCTGGAGACCTCAGCTGGTGTAAAAGGGGGCTCTGCAAGTCTCTGTAGCCCTCAGATTTAGGACAGCTGAGCTTGACACCCTCAGGAAGAGCCACAGGGGCCAGAGCACTGGGCACAACAGGGCTGGGGGGCATCTGCTGGCCATCTGTGTTGGCAAAGCTTTTTCTCTCTCTTTTTCTTCTCAGATTGTGTTACCTGTCATCGTTTCTGGGAACAAGTGTATTTTAAGAGACATCTTTAAAACTGCCCAGTGACAGGCTCCCATTTGCACATCTCTTGGAGCGCATTTGAATAAATTGAACCGCAGCTTTTTCCAGGGGCTGTGTTTGCTCCCTCAGGCTTTTCTCTCTGGAGATGCCTCAGCTGCCTGACTTCTGCCGTTGTTGCAGGTGGCATAATGCCTCCGTGCTTATCCCTGCCAGCCCTGACTGACTGGCACTGTGTGCTGGCACACCCCAGCCATCCTGACAGGTCCCTGAGTGTTTTTCTGGATGGGATGGACTGGCCCAGGCCATCAGCAGAACCCAGAATTTTTCTTTCCATCCTTTTCTGGCAGTCTTTCAGCTGATGTTGGGAGGACCTTATTTGCTTTCTTCTTCAACTAACACTCTCCCTTGGCATTAAAAATATCAGCAATGGCACTGACACTGGCAACAATTCCAGAGTATTTTTTCCAGCCCCAGTGAAAGGTGAGTTATGACTCACTATGCTCAGTCTGACACCAAATAATTCTGGGTGTACATGTGCGTAGGATCTGAAACTGTTTTTTGCATGTGGCTGCTGAAGCTTCTGCACATTTTCTGATGCTATTCAAGGCAGCCTGAACTGAAACACAGAAAGATGAAGTACATGACCTCTGCAGACCTCTGGCGTACAACCAGCAGCAGGAGCTACCTGAGATGGGGCAAGAGGCTTTGTGGATTACTGCCCTGGTGTCAGGTTAGTGCCAGGCATTTGCTGTGGAGGGTCACTGCAGTTTTTTCGAGTGCCAGATGCTTAGCTGAGGAACAAGGCACGTGGTCCCAGGTACAGCCCAGGATGCTGGGGCTAGGTTAGGATATAAGCACGCGCAGAGATGCTTATGGATGTCACACCCTGAAGCAAACTGAACAAAATGTACGTTGCAAATAATTGCTCAGTAAGAGAGGAGAAGCAGAGGGTGGGATGAGCCCTTGGGTTTTCCCACAGCACAAGGCAGAGGCAGGGAATTATTTTTACTTGCTGTTGACCATGTCCAGCTCTTGTTTTCTCCTCTCCCAGCCAGAGACTCTGCTCGGTATCAGATGCACTCTCTCCACTTGATGCTGGCTTGCTTTTGCAGCCTGACCCGTCAAACTGAAACAATACAGGACATGTTTTACAAGGTACTTCTGCAGTGGGGAGGGAGAATTTGTAATTTTATGGAGCTTGTAAATTGAACTTGTAAAGTCCTTTAAAGCCCATAGCTTGGGCATTTCATCCTACTGATGTTTAGGGATAAAGGCCAGCAAGGGCAGAGGTGAAAGGGGCCAAATTCATTGCTGAGATGACTGCAGGCACTGGAGCTTACAGAGGGAAGGAGTTTGGTGTAGTTTAGCCCCTAGCTTTACAAAATTAGCCTGGACTGTCTCCCTTGCAGCTCTTGGGAGTCTCTCTGAGCTAGTCATAGCCTTCTGTGAATATGTGAGTACAAGACTCCAAGTCAGTGCAGCTGAGTCAGGACCAAATGAAGTGCTTTTGGCTTGCACTTCACCAAATACGGCAGCATCTGGGGAGACAATTTACACCTCTGGAAAATTTGGTTTGTATGCCTCAAAGGTTGGGGTGAGCATCCCTGGCCTGCAACACCACAGGAGTATAAGGTCCCTGCTGAAACAGCCCCAAAAAGGAATAAACAGCCATCTATTGCAAAGCACCAAGCATGAATGCAATTGAAGGCAAATTACAATAACAGCGAGTATGACAGCAGGGCTTCTAATAAAGCCTGCTCTGTGTCCTGAGCCAAGGGCTTTACCTGCCACTGTGGCTCGGCAAGGTAATTATTCCATGGGCAGCCGGGATGATTGATGGAGATATTCATTAAGCACAAACCTGACACTTTGCTCTCTAAGCCCAAATAATCCAACCGGGCTGTCCCTGAACAGGGCACCCTCCCCTCGGCACGTTTTTCATGGGGGGTTTCAAAAGAAAACCAGCAGCCAAGTACCAGAGCCCAGACCCAACAGGGGGATCCTGGCTCGCTTCTGAGGGCCGAGGGCAGGTGCTCAGGCTGGAGCCAGCTGTGCACACACGGACCCTAAGCAGAGAGTATTAGGCTGTGACAGCTGCAGCTGGCTCTGAAATAAGCACCAAGCATGAAGAGATTATGATAGATTTTACTTGTATTATGAAACTGATTTTACATCATATATGAGGCAAAAAATGTCTCTCTCTCAAAGGGATGGAAATCCTTTTGCAGGGCCAGAGCCTCCAACACAGCCAAGCTCAGGGCTCCTGGTGGGGGTCAGCCTAATGGAGCATCTTCTCTGCACAGTGGCTGGTCCATAGCATATGGAACGGAAAAAAATCTGTATCTGATAGTCTGGCTTCAGTTCATGGGAAAAATAAACTTTTATTCTTCCTCTCTTCTCAAAAACAGCTTTCAAATTTCTTTGCATTTTTGACCAAGAACCAGGCTGCTTTGGTCCAACTGTTTTTGTCTGCACCATAAGTAGGGGACAAGCTAGGGAGGAAGGATTCATCTCCTCTCCCTTCATCATTACCAGCAAGAGTCCTAATTCCCATCTGGGACTATCAGGTTGTGTTTGCTGTACTTCTGGGATGAAGTGCACATTACATCCTTTCTCATCCTTCTGGGCTGCTGGAAGGACCTGCCCATCTGTTTTAAACAGGCTTGGAAAGAAATGGCCCCAGAGCAGAGGGGAGGCAAAGTGATGGGTCTCCAGTGCAGCCCAGCCCAGGGCCCTTTCTGTCACTCCTCCACAAGTGGGGAAGTTTGGTCTGTACTCTGCAATTCCTTGTGCCATACAGATGTAAGTGCTAACTCATAAAGAGATCAATCTTACTGCGTTGAATAATACTAATGGCAAACTAGCACCACCTCATTACTCCTCTAGTACCTGCCCCTCAGGACAACAGCATGTAAGAGAATAACAAAATCCAGCTTTAAAAAACAACTCTCTAACTCTTTTACTAGTATATCTGCAACTATTAACATGTCAAAACTGCTCGTAAGGGGCCTCTGCTACTGGTGAGAGGCTTTACAGCTGGTTGTGAACTTTTATGAATATATTGAACTATGTAATTTGGAAGCAAAAGAGTTATGTATTAATTTCTGAAGCAGATCATTTTTGTGTGACTGAAATAGCACCTAATTCCCCTTCAGCTAATACCACAAAACAACTTCCATGTGAAAACTAAAGGAAAGCATTATCATATGATTAAAGCAAGAGATTATAACTTCACACCTTCTAAAACTTTAGTTGATGTGTCTTAACAAAACTTCCAATTTTGGACACCATAAAGTCCCTGCAAAAATGCTACCAATGTCTGCTACCTTCAACTGAAATTAGTTTTTAAAAAAAGTTACTCTGCTGAGAACTGGCATGTCTTGGGCAGTGACCAGGTCCCAGGACAGCTTAGCAACAGCACTCTAAGCAGGCTAAGGCCTTCCAGGAACAGGGGAAGGGCTTGTTATAGGCACTTGGGAAAGGAAACTGTGGTATCTCAGTTGAGCAAATCGACAGGTTTGTCTAAGGATGGACGGTGCACCAGCTGGAGGCAAGAGACAGGCGTTGGTAGAGCTGTGGTTGGACTCAGTGCTGTCTCCCTGCACCATGCCAAGGCCCTGACTAACAAGGGCAGTGGGTGGGAACCAGGGTCTCCAGGCCATTTTGAAGGGCAAATATTCCCAAAAGTGGATGTTTTTACTCTTTCAAAGCCAGTGAAAGGCTTGTGGTTCCCAGGGCACATCTGACCCCTCTGGGATAGTTCCTCACTTCCTGCATTTACCAGGTGTCTGCATGGGGAAGCAGGATGCACCACAGCTTCAGGCTCCCCTCGCTGCACTATTTAGTCACTGGGGTTATGGGAAATAGCCTGAACCATCCAGGAACTGACAGTGGACCCCATCCTGTTATCACGCTCTATGATGGCCTATCAGGAAATGACATAAATACCCTCATTACTCTCTATTTTATTTTTCATCATTGTGAAGCCTCCTTTTTTGTTTTTTTTTCTGCTGGCGGTAGGTGACCAATCGCAGTGCCCTGGCTCCCCACATCCTGCTGGGCAAGGTCTGCCTCTGTCCCTCTGAGAATCAGGCAAAGGATGTGTCTGTTTGCCAGTGTTTTTTCTTGCTGCCCCAGTGATGTTGCCTAGGTCAGGAAATAAACCTTTTGGGAAGGGGCAGGAAGGCAGGGTTTTATTAAGCTGCCTGTGCTGAATGTCCACAGCGAGATGGGCACCGTGCATCGGCCAGGACGAGCGCTGTGAGAATGAGTTCACACAAGTCTGGCTGTTTTGATCCAGAGTGACTCCAGGTCGCTGACCCTTTCCCTCTTGGAAACCTGCATCTGTCTGGAGTGACCTTTATGGCAACATTTTTAATTTAACTTTTGCACTCTGCATCCTGCCTATGCTGAGAGGGGAAGCTCCCTTTCCAAAGGAAGCTTTCCACCCTTGGAAATACACTAAATAGTACTGCCAGTCAATTGCCTCTGAGAGTTACACACTGAACTGCTAACCAGGGGAGAGCCAGTGAATACAGGGAAGACATTTGCCAGCTTAGTGCCATTGTCTTTCCCTGCTGTGGTCACAAGCTCTTTGAGCTCTTTGGATATCATGGATACCATGCATACCATGGGTCCAACCAGCATCTGGCAATGAGCAGGCACCAGCCTGTTACCTAGGAGGAACCTTCTTACTCTTGTCTGCTTTTCCTGCTCTGAACTGCCCAACAAACAGCCAGGGAGACCTGCCACAGGGTGATTTTCTGATTTACAATGGGACTGTGTTAGAATATTTCTACCTCAGTTAACAGCTGTTTTGTTAACTCCTAATTTCTCCCATAATCTGTATATTTTTGTCCCTGCTAGGGCATGGTCTGTGATATATGACGGAGAGCTTTGCCATTAATCATGTGCAAGTGAAAGTATAAACTGGTTTTATTAGTTTTCAGTAAGCCAGGTCACATAAATTAACTGGAGCATGTGTTTAATGTGTCCTGAGCAGTGTCTCCTACCTTTCCTGGTAAGGCAACATGTCACCCAGGAACTTCCTCTATCTGCACCAGCAGCAGGGCCACAAACACTCTTGTGCTACCCTTGGGGTGACTTTTGCCTACGCTGCATTTAGGGCCTGCCTATCCCTGTGGAAGGGTTTTTTCCTATGACTGAAGTTAAGCTAAGGCAAAGTGAGGTGACACAGTGGGTGTGCTGCCAGCGTGTGCAGCAGCAGGACACCAGCCTGTATCTCTTGAGTGAGACTCGTGGGACAGAAGTGTGAGGCCAAGGAAAACTTCCTGAAACTATTTCACTGCAACCCAGGATGCTCTTACATCTAAAACTCAGCTGCTTAGGACAAAGCTATGAAAAAAACAGTGACTCAGCTCTTCATAGTTCCATTTGCATTTCCTATGGTGCACTGTCAGTATCACTCCAAGGGCTTGGGTTTTCTTGGAAGGAAAGGGTGTAACCAATTCATTAGCTGACCCTGGCATCTCTGATTTGCATAGGATGCTTCTGCTCTCTAACTCTAGACTAATAGTGGTGATTATAAACACATGATGGAGAGGGGTGAGGGTGGTGAAAACCATTGTAATCACACATGGGGCGATGTGCTGACGGACGGGCTGTGGTTCAGGATCCCGGGCTCTGGGCAGCCTGCTGAGCTCCCACACAGCGCGGGAAATCCCCCGAGGCAGCTCAGCAGCTTTCCTACAGGAATTCAGCTGTCCCCACAAGGGTCCTCCTGACACAGAGCTGATGCCATTGAGCAACAGAGAAAATATAATATTGCCTCTACGAAATGTTGTCATCCAACTCCCCGATCAGAGCCTGTGATCCTGCACGTGCAGTCTAGACAGCCTGTGTCTCAGTCCCGCAGCTCAGAGCCCCTGGATTGGCAAAGCCAGGGCAGCTGGAGCACAAAGTGTCTGTACTGTTTTGTGTACTCCTGGCTCTCAAAGGATGCAGAGACTGACCAGGCTCTCACACAGACTGGAGACTCATTTGGGCTGATCTAACCCAGGCTGGCTGCAAAGCCCCTGAGCTTGATCTGGTATCATAGGTGGGCTCACACTCTCTCCTGACCTTAAATATCCTCTCTTGATCTTATTTGGATACTCAAGTTTTGCTCAAAATACCTTCCATTCTTCCTAGTGCTATCAGAAGAACCTTGGCATGAGAACCAGATGTGGTACCTGCTCTCCTGGCACCCATTCACTCACACACAGACTATTAATCTGTGCAGGAGTGTGCTATAAATTATTTGATATGTATGTAAATCCCAGAGCCAGAGTGTCGTTTTTGGCAGCCTCTTCCACAAACTGATGTGCAAAACTCTTTTACTTGGAGACTGCAAATGATTTGCTGGGTCTCACACTTTCCATATGAACTTGTGGGGACTCTCTGAAAGAGATGGACAACATCAGGCTAACCTGCTCCTTGTTGTGGGGAGCTGTCAGATCTTTCTCCTCCCTTGTTCCACGTGAATGCAATTTTTTGGCTTGTTCCCATCACTCTGATGTTTCCAAAATAGCTGCAAATAAGAGTACAGTGACTTTGTTGTCATGCTTTTTTGAGGAGTTTTCACCATGATTTTTCTATTATTCCCTCATTTTGTTTTGCTTTTGTCTTCTGATTTTACTTGCTTAGAGAAGCATAGTGAGAGGGGATATATAGCTTTGAGGGAAGAGAGAATGGTCTTATGCTCTAGACTCCTCAGTGCATTTGGACTTTTCTCTTCTTTTCCCTTTTAACTTGCAAACACAGAAATACTTTACATTTAGGTTACTAATTCCCAATGCATTAGCAAGAAAAAGACTCAGAACCTGAATATACTTACAAAGCCAGCACTTATTTAGACAGGATGAATTAGACCATTTACTTTCTCACTGAGTATTTTATTCCTGATGCAGACATTTCCTTGATCTCCCATCAAAGGAAAAGCAAGACTCCTTTTCTGGGTCTAAAAAATAAAGAACTGAATAGTTCATACAGAAAGGAAGATGTCTTCCCTAACACTGGCAATTAGTAGTTAACTTTGAGGCACCAGTGTTTCTAGCATCAATCCATACATAGTATATCCTGTCTACTGGTCTCTGCCCTAACTCAGTAACTGTAACTACCCTTCTCAAAGATAAAAATGTTTGTGTTCTTGATATAAAAGGACAATTTATTATCCTATGGAAGTCTGGTCTCCAGTGTATCTTTCAGAAATTATTCCTGTGATCAAATTGCCACAATGAAAAAAGATTTCTTCTTACCATGTCCTTCTTCCTTTTGCCAATGGAAATAACTAACCTCTCATGTCCTTAAAAGGTTTCATGTAGGCCCTTTGGTAACTGGTTTGGGAATTATTCTTGCAATTTCCTAGCTGCTCACTTGGCACTGCTGGATATTTTTCTGGTGCAGAAAATGAGGGGGGGGATGTGTGCTCCTTTCAGCAGGTAGAAACAACTGAAGAGATGTTTGAATAGTTACTTGGCATTTGCTCCAGTGCTTAAAAACACTCCTGTTTCCTGACTGGGCCCTATTTTTCTCCTAAAAACATTCCCTGATTTGTGACCTATCTGCAGGTGCCTGGGTTTTTGTTGGCTGAGTGTCCACGTCCTGAGGTGACATCGACTATTTGAGGATTTGTTTCTTGCCTTGCAAAAAGTTTTAAATTTCCAGAGCCAGAGACCCCATGACCACGGGTTGGTGACTGGGTTTGTTTTCACACACAGAGGAGAGGGGATGCTGCAGAATGACTGTTGCTGGAGGCTCACGCAACTCTGGCAGGTGCCTGGGTTGAGATCATGCTGGGAACTTGAATTGTTGCCAAGTTGGTGTGAGAGAGGATCATCTCATTTGTCCTTTTTCCACCCAGCTGCTTTCTGTCAGGTGTTTGTCTTATCAGCCCTGTCTTTGTCTGCCTCACACACCAACGCTCTGAGCACTGCAGCCATATCCAAATACGTCCTTCCCATGTCAGAGGGTGTCTACTGGGCCTTTTCTCAAGTTTTAAGTCCATTTATGACTGAGCAAGACCATGGTTTAAGCTAGAAAATACCTCAAGGCTCTCTCAGGACTTAATTTGTGTCTCTCACGGTCTTAATGGTCTGGGCATGGGGTGACTGCTTTGTGCCAGCTCTCCTAGTGATTTCCTGGCTGCCACTCTACCATTTTACCTGTGGAGGAGAGCTTGCAGTAGTAATTTCTGTTAACTTCTCTTTTTCCCTTCATAAATCAGCAGGGAGACATAGTCAGCAAAGGACAGTCTCCCACTGTTTGCACCAGGCTTTAGATGAGCTGCACACTCCTCAGCTATGGGGAACCCAGGGCCCACCCAGACATGTCTATGTTCAAAAATTAGGGCTGAATCCCTTTTCAGTGCCGTGTCAATCCATTCAAATTCCCTATGAAAGCCAGGCAAGAAACACTGATATGTCTAAAGAATTCATGTCAAAACTGTCCCCAAACCTGCAAACCCAAAGAAGACACGGGCTCCCTCTAGGAAGGATGTTCATACATGAAAGTGTGACACACAATGAAAAAGAGATTACTGGACAAAGAGCTCTGTTATCTTATTGCTTTGCAGTAAATATGGATTATGTGTTTAACAGATTTCTATCCTACTGTCCTAAAACTCCCCCCAAGAGGAAGGCTTATTTTAACCAAATGGATCACACTTTTACTTGTTTTTCTAAGACAAACCATCTGTGCACTGGGAAAGTTTTTATGGCCTAAGAAAGAGTACTTATAGGTGCAAAATATCAACATTCCTGTAAAATTAAATTAATTACCTGTTGGGAACAAGGATTCCTTTCTCCCTCATTTAACTAGAATTCCCAAGTCTGCCCTCCAGTTCCCTCCAAAACTGGGAACTCAATCAGATTAATCAAGGCTAAAGGCATTTCCGCTTGCTATTCAAAACATTGTAACTCCCCTTTGTCCTTATCATGAAGCTGTTCAATCACTCACTGCCATAGAGGAATGGGCTTGTTTGGGGCACGGGGACAATGCATGTGCTTCCTTTGACTGAGATCTACCTTCCTTCCCTTTAGAGTCACTGTAGCACCTTCTATTGCTTAGAGCCCCGAAGTAAAACCTCCTCCAGACGGATGCAATGAGATGGTCCGAGCCAATGTACTTGCCAAGGTGAAGGAGTCTATAATTTCGCTAGCTCATCTTTCCTGTCTAAGAGGTCTGTGCTTCATTTTTTGCTCTTTTTCTCTGAGAATGATTACATGACTTTGTTATCTTCCCTTTATACTCCATGTGGCATCAGCTATGCCACATCTTGCCATCACATCCTTTTCTTTCGTTTGAAAAGAGTGTATAATCTATCCCAGCAGATAGCTCCACTTTGGCAGGAATATGCTCAAAATTCAGTGATGAAGCATAAAGTGTAATGGATAGCATGATGTGGAAGGAAGAGATGCAAAACAGACACAGCTCTGCAGGAAACTGCATAAAGTCAAGAAGCCACTCCAGTGTAGATCCGGGGAAAAGTTTCTTTACAAAAACCAACTAGTTCCTCAGAAAATAGACTCTACCACTTCTGAAAGCAATACACTCTCAAATGCCCAGTTGGCATTTATCCTTCTGAAAACCATTTTAAAGTCAGAGGAATCTCAGAAGCAGCTCATCTGTCGATTATTTTAATCCCTTAACTATAAATATGGAGAAATCATAACCAAAATGGTGGAATCCCTAGCAAAAGCCTCCCTAGCTTCTAAAACAGTTTAAGGATCTGGAAGCAAAAACTTGGCCAGTTTAGCTTATGCAGCTGCCCATGTAGTGCCCTTCTGGTTACAGCCTTCACGAGTGTCTCTAGAAAACCTGCATGTGAGAACATCAACTGCAAAGATGGGCTGACCACAGATATGTCCCATGTCCTGGGATAACACACTCCTCCACACTGCAGCCTCAGTCACTGGAGAAAACTCTCCATGCTCCTCGCAGCAATTGTGAGGTAAAGCCATTAGAAACAGGCAGAACACAACAGATAGAAGTTATAAACGTTTACATTCTTACAGTTGGCTCTGGAGACTTTATGTAGTTGATTCAGGAAAACACCTGCATTAGAGATGGAGAAGATTCCTTGTGTACCCCAAGTCCCCATTACAGAACCCTTCCTTACAATCCTATGGGCCACTGGTGCCAGCAGAGTTTTTAATGTCTTGGACAATGGGTTTCTTTCTCTCACTTCTCTCGGAAGATGATTAGAACCCATCAGCTGAATGTCCTTTAGTTTTATCATTCAGCTTGAGCATACTCATGGTGTTTGGTATCAGTACAATCCACAGCCAGGTGTATACAGGGATCTGAGCTGGCTCAGCAGGAATTCCCTGCTGGGATGGTCTGACTGGGGAGTGGACAGTGTATGTTGGCATGTGGCTCACAGGAACTCGGTACCTTTAAGACAATTCTGTGGCTGTGTTCATGCCAGAGGAGGAGTTTCCTCCTTTCTTTTTGTCCATGTGACACACATTGAAGGATCCCTGAAATATTAAAATAAACAGAAAGCTTGACTTGCAGAACCTGTCTGCTAAGCCAGGAATCACATTTCTTGCTGCAGTTTCAAACTGTCATCCAGAGACTTGTAAAACATTGACAAAAACCCCTTTGCCCCCAGAGCTTTCAACAAAAACAACAGCCAGTACTTGCACCCATCCCTGAAAGAGCAAATATATTAAAGTCTGTTCCCGCTTCACTCTCCTTGCTTTTACCCCCACAAAAGGAGAACCTCTGAGCATATTCTCCTTTGTAATTTCAACTTCTTTTCCATTGCTGCTATTATAGCTGATTTAAGGATTAGAAGGCCCTAACATGCCAGATGTGAGGCAAGCAGGCTTAGTGCATGTAGTAAAAGAAATGTAAGGAAACCCCCTCATCTAAAGGCCCATTTCCTGCTCACTCTCATCACTGCCTGCTTTCAGTGGGGAATGAGTAATCTCGTGTTCAACAGAGCACTGCCAGCTTGTGAAGTGGGACTGCTCTGAGGCTACCTTACTGCTACAAGGTGTAGTAAAGCACAGGGTATCCATGAGACAGAGACCTCTAAGCAGATTATAGATGGATCTAAGCAGATGTTGCATAGATACTGGCTCTGTAAGCTCCATTCCCCAGAGACACATTGGACTCAATAGCCACCACACATACACATACACACACACGGACAGGGCAGGGTTAGTTTGTGACTCACCCAGGAAATCTGTGGCACTGCCAGGAACTGAACACAGGTCTGAAGGATGAGTGTTTATATTCTGCATGGTAGACTTGCCTGCTTCTCCAGCTTCATTCTAATAAAATGCCTGTTGCCGTCTCTATTGTGAAGAGAGGGACTTCCCTAAATGACTTTGTTTGAAAAAAATCTCAGTGAATAGAAATAATGAAGAATATTCATGGCTGGGGTGTGAGCTTCATAACAGCTGAACAATTTTTTATCCCCTGACACTTCTTGGTACTAAATACGTACTCAGAAGGATGATGGGAATGTCTTATTTGACTGAGACGCTTGTGAATTTATGCAGAGCTTTTAGGTGATGATGTTTTATGGAATATATCCCAGAGCCCTCTGTCCTTGTGTTTGGAGAGAAGGTTCAGCTTATATGCCACCCACAGGATCTACCAACTCTTCAGATGAAAAAAAGGATTGAGTCATTGCCAAAGGTGCTTGGTGTTCTTGTCTACCCTTTGCCCCTCTACAATCTTAAGTGGTGGGATTTGAGAAGATATGTGAAGTGAAAAAGCAATTTAATTCTACATCCAAGCAAGTCAACTAACACTATCCCATCCTTAGGACCAACATATTTCATAGTAGCTGCTGGCAGAATACACCAGGTTAGGCGTCCAGTGCCTCTAGTAATCCACAGTCAGCAGCCAGTTTTGAACCGGGATTTTTTGGTGAAGAAATACCAATCCCACAGACAGATGGGCTTTTTCCTCCTCTGGTTTTCTTAGGAAATACTCTTTTGGCTGTTTGGACACACAGATCTTGCTCATCTCAGAGGAAGGACAGCAGGCATACAGAGCATCCTCCTCTCACCTATCCACCCAGCAGGACTCAGTTGGGGCTGCTGAGCAGAAGCAGTGCTCTAAGATCCCTTCATCCTGTCAGCCGAGGTGAACTTTGAGAGCAACATTGTAAAGTTTGATATACCCAGAGGAGGCCTCCAGCCCTTCTGGTGAGAGGAAAGACAGAAAGGTGCCAGACAAGAGATAAAGCCTTTCTAAAGCAGCAGAGAGGGAAGGGGCAGCTGGCTGGGCTGCTGTGCTCTAGGTGATGGGAGACAAAACCATCCAAAACACCATCCCACAGATGAACGGGAAACCTTATTTTGCCTTGAGGATGTTCGCATTCAGTTTAGGAGAGAGCTTTGCTCATATAAGCCTCAAGGACCAAAGAGGCTAGAAAAGCACAGACTTAACATCTCAACAACTCACAGAGGAGGTGATAGAGAGATGGTGCAACAGAGGAAGGCATAAAATTGTAAGTTTTTATTAGGTGTGGATGATAACAAACGCGCTAAGCAACCGCTGTGTGTTTGGCACCCCAGGAACACTGACTCCAGAGCTGGCACCTAGGGAAATGAGCTCTCCAAACTGTAACGCTCAAGAGCTTCGCTGAAAATGTATGTCAGCTCTTTCTTTATCAAATGCTGCAGGAGATCAAGTGAGAGAATTTGTTTCACCTGACTCTGCAAATCGTTGCTAAATCATTGCCTGGGCTCATCTAAACACACAGCAAGAGCATCTGGCTGGCTGGCTGGCCGGCCTCCCTAAGTGCTGGCTGAGTGCTTTGCAGCTCTTCAGCCACAAGTGCTGGGAGCAAGGTGTGAGGTGCTGAACTGAAATCTCCAGCTGACAACTTCCAGGGGAGTTTGGGAAGCTCCCTTCAGCCTGTTCCCTCTTACAGTCTCTGACTCCCATGACCTCTCCACAGATGCGACAATGGCACCTGAGAGGCCTGTGTGCAGAGCTGGTAATTTGTCCTCACCCAGTCTTATTCCCCACCGGTATGCAGAAACATGCATGGTGTGAGAAATGTGTCCATGGCACAAAGCCAGAGCCAAAACAGACAAAGAAATAATGTTTACCCCCAGGGCTTTTCTGACAAACAATAAAAAAGCAATAGAGTCAAGATAGATTACGCGTCAGCTAAAATATTACCTCTTCCTGCCAATTCTTACAAAAGGAGGCAAAGCTGCTCTTCATGCTGAACTAAAACTTCTGTTAAAATACTCAAGGAAAACAATCATTTAGACAGCATCTTTCTTTCTAGCCAATGACAATAATATTCTTGCTAAATCTTTATTGTGACAGTCTGCTTCACGGGATGCAGCAGGTAGTTTGCTTTGTTTGACTACAGAGCCGCACAAAGGACTAGAGGACTTAGAGCCTGAGATGAACGCTCTGGTGACAGCATCTTTGCAAGCAGAGAAATGAACTAATTCCACCTTCATCACATACAGAAAGCAGCTTTAGGTTGGTTGTTGGCTACTTTCTGCCCTGTGTAAAACCCACTTTCAAAGGCATGAAGGAAACTATTGCCACTCGGGCATCAGAGGGAAGGACAAGCGGGAATGCCAGGCTGCCTCACCTGAGCCAGCAAACAGCAGCCAGCGCCTGACTGGATGCCTGTGCTCACCTGAATGGGTCTGAACAACACGGAGATGAATAGGCACCGTGTGAATATTTTATTCAATAAACTTGGCTCTGCTGTTGTGTGGAGGGTGAGGCATGTGATTTATTACTTAGAAGAATTTGGACAGCCCCTGGCTTAACGTGAAAACATTGGCAAGTGTCAGGAAATTCATGAACTTTACACACATGATTATCGACGACTTGTATCAGCAAACAATTCTGGATATCCTCCCTTTTGAAACAATGCCAGTGGCCAAGCAGAGCAAAACACCTATGTGGGCCTAAGGTGGCAAATCACACTCTATGATCTGCAAATAACCCACAGTCAGAGATTTGTCTGTGTGACATCAGCAAGAAGCAAAGGCTCTGCTTAGGAACAGATTAAGAAAAAAGGGCTTACCCACTTGGGCAAAGCCTGGGTAAGTTTCCAACAGGCACCACCTGTAGCAGTGTTAAACACACAACTCTCTCCATTAAATTTGATGGGCATTGCTCAGAGTCTCTGTGGATATCTATGCCATAAGGTGAGCTGAAAAATGAGAATCACGCCTTTTTCAGTGAAAAATATGATCAGACAGATGAGATAAGCTTCAGACAGCTTGCTTGGCTTGGCAAACCTAAAACTTCCTGTTACAGAAAACTACTCTCTGCACTCAACAGAAACAAATCTTGAATACTGGGCTTCCATGTTGGTTATTGGATGGAAATACATGTTTCTGTGAGTCAGACAGATCCTACTCATACCTACCCATACTTGTCTAAACCCACAAATCTGGCAGTGGGACAAGTTGTTTATGCACAAGCATCTGTACCTGAAATTAAGAGTGGCATATATAAAGTAAGTACCTAATTTATAAAGTAAGAGCCATTTCAAAAAAGGTAATTGAAGCATGCAGTCCAGAGGAGATCAGGTAATACAACATCATGCTGTGCACAGACACTGAATATGAAGCTCTGCAGAAGGGACTTGTTCTGCTGTGAAAATTCACCACTTGTCCCACTTTGGAGCTATGAGATCGTTCAGATTTTTATGAAGTACTTAAACATATGCTTAACCAAACCTATTGAAGGACAAACTACAATGGAAACGAAGCCCCTCCAGTATAATGATGCTTAAGAGTGAAGTTAACTGGGATTATTAATATAACCACTCTTACCTGGGTGAAAGGGAAACTAAGAACTGCCTTTCAAGTAAGAATAGCAATGGAAAACTAAGAAATATATCCAGAAGTAATGAACCCCACTATGGCCAAGAAGGACAAATCCCTCAATCAGGAAGCACTCATAAATACTTATTTCTGTTCTGATTTTTAAAAGAAAGAAGACATATTTCTATCTTTCAGTGATAATTGCACTCTCTCTGGTCCATCAGAAACCAGGGAAAACTTTCAGTAGGAAACAGTCAGCTGCTTCAAAATCAGCAGAAGTGGAGCTGTATGACCTGCTACTGTTAGATTTAAGGAAATTTTGGAACATGAGAGAAATTCCACAAGACTGAAGAGAATTGCAAAAAGTGCCAACATTTGAACAGGGGTAAATGGAAAATCCCAGGTGGTATTAACTCAGTTAATCGGATGCTGATTCTGGGTTCAGTTGTGAAAAGACTGATACTGGATACAAGCACTGAAGAATTTAAAGGCAGCGTATTTTGTTCCAGTCAGCATAGTTGTATGGAAAATAGGTTTTGCCAAACTAGCTTTTTTAGATGAAATTACAAGCTTCATTAATAAAAATACTTCTGATATAATATAGAGTTTCCTATAAGGCGTAAGGTTTATTTGCATGACACTGATAAAAAGACTGAGCACTCTACAAAGCAGTGTAGCATTTCTTAAGTTGAATACAATTAGAGAACTGACAGAACACAAAATATCTGTAAATCAGAAACTGTGACAAAATGGGGCTGTTTCTGATAGCATCTTGCTCTTGACCAAATACCATCCACTTTCTTTCTTAAGGATATTGAATGAAATGCAGATTTAAGTAGGGAAAGCACTTGGAAGTGGCTCAACAAGGGAATGTGGTACGGTACCAAGAATGAAGCTCTGGCTTGTTTCATCAATATGCCCTTGAATTGGACCAAATGAAAAACCAAACAGCCAATGTGAAGACTGGAGGTCCCATTTCCAAGCTGTGAAATTCTAAAAACATTCGAAGGGAAGTGGGGAGCACAAAACCATCAGTACAAAACTGTGGCTAAGAGCATTCGAACTCCAAAAGAACAGGCTATCAGGGAAGATGAAAATTATATTATCTTTGCCTGAGGAACTAGTGAGACTACTTCTAGAATATTCTGTCCTGCCTTGGATCTACCCTTCAAAAGGATGTGGAAAAATTTGGGATATACTCAAAAATTTATGTCTAAATGAGAAAAGGTTTGCAAACTATGCCTGATAACAAAGGGCTTGTAGAACCTAATCTAGGTAAATCATTGAGGAGAAACCTAGAAGAGATTTCGAGGAAAGCTGCAACTTTTTCTGTGTTCATTTTTGCTTGGAAACCAAATTTTAAAACCTGACATCTTTCATGAAATGGATCTCCTGGTCTCTGAGCTGTTCTCCTCCCAATGACCCTAAACTCTAACAAATCCTATGCCAAGGGTGACACAAAGATAAATTTTAACTGGAGATTGGTTACGTTTCTTTCTAGACAAATCATTTGCTGGTGCGTGCAGCTCCAGAATTACACACCCCGATGGCATGAACAAGTTCTTCTTGCACCCAGAGAGACCATGTGGCTGAGAAAAGGTTAGCAAAGGCAAGGGCTAAACTGTAAGCATCCTGGGCTCTAATCCCACCTAAGCCCCTACCCGATATTTTGAACCTGAGCAAGCATTTAACCCCCTCAGCCTCCAGTCCAGCTGTAGAACTGGGAAAAAATCAAGATCTTGCTGAAAACCAGATGTTGCGTCTCAGCTAAGATTTATATCCAAAAAGTAACTCAGTGAAAAGACCTGCTGGGGAATGCAGGCAAGTGGACGGATGGAGACTGTTGCAAAAACTGTAAATTCACACTCTTCACATGGATACTTAGGAGTAAATGGGAAGAGGCCTTTCCCTGATGATCAGTTTATAGGAGCAGCATTTCCAGCCTCAAATTCACAGTGATAGCACATGCAGTGCTGCCAGCAGCCAGCTTTGAATTTTGTGGATTGGCAGCCTGGAAAGCCCCACTGCCCCAAGCAGAGGCAGTGGGTTGTAGGAATTTTCTTGCTTCCATGGTTTGGAGCAGGCTGGTGAGCCCTGCCACTGGAAAGCCCTCAGTTTCAGTTCATATTTATTCATGTGCTCGTTTTTCTTGTTTGGTGAACGTTCCATGTCAATATTTAGTCACTGCTGTGGAAACAGCAACACACATGCAAAGGGAGAGAGAAAAAAAATGAAGGAAAGAATAGAAAACAGTGTTTTAAGGCACAACCAATTTGGCTGGTTTTGCCCTCTTGTCTCAGGAATGTGAGTTCTTGTTGCCCATGTGCCTGCAAAGGGAAACAGGAATTGAAAAGGGAAGTGTATCAAACTGTTTACTTGAAACTATGGGCAAGAGTGGGAGCCAGAACGTCTGGGAATCCCATTAGGCATCCTCTGTGCGTGCACAGCTCCCTGGAATTGCTGCCTGGGGCCAATGATGCAACAGAGCTGTTGTGTTTTCAACCACTTCCTCTGTTCACCAAACTTTATAGGGGTACCCTGAGCTCCTCTTGGCAGAGTTCTGTTCCTGATCGTGGGGCATTGGGCAGGCTGGATCGGAGCTGAAGGTGGGCAAGAAGGGCCAGAGACAGAGCATCCAGCCATCCATCTAACAGCAGCAAAGAGGCAATGGAGCTCTGGGACTCCTGTCCTTCCTGTTCATGTGCAACTTGCATTGAAAAAGCAGCAATAACAAAAAGATAATACTCAAAAGACTTTTGTTGATAAGACTTATGGAACACTGATTACAAATAAAGTTTCACCAAGTAATATAACGAATTGTCCAGCATTTTAAAAACTTATTTTAAATTGCTGCTGATAATATGTGTCTGCTGTGTAGTAAAACCAAAATGACATGGGAAAATACTGGATTTTAATTACAAGAAAGGACAAGGGAAAACTCCCTAAGTTATATATTTCAGTTACATTCAATTTGAAAGCAAAAAAAGGAAAATGTGGTGATTGTGATTGCCAAAGAATATTATTTTCTTCATATATACCAACAAATTAAGAGAAGCCTTCTTTGTTTCTGTTGTTGGAAGTGGAAGAAGGATATCTGGTTGTGATTTGGAGGAAGTGCCATCAATACAGTGAAAAGTAGTTATTATATGTTGCGCTTGGCAATGGGAACATCCTGAATAAAGATACGGGGATGTGCACGCAGAAACCTGAGGAAAAGTCTAACCTGAAAGGGAGGTCATCTGGTGCTGCCAGTTAGGGCTGCAGGGTTTGTTCTGCTCAGGCTCTAGTCTTTCAGTATGACATTGCCCGTTGTCAAAAAGTGGCAAATCTCAGTGAAACCCTGGAGAAAGGGGAGACTGGAACACCCCCAGGCTTTGGCAATAGTTACAGAAAATGTGTGTGTGTGTTTAGATCCTTGATTGCAAAAGAAAAATGGCATTAAGTTGGCACCAGCAGGGAATTTTATACCTGACAGTTTTTGCACAGGTCTGTAAATGGCAGAAACTTTCAACTTCTGCCAGAAAAGCATCAGGGTTCCCACATACAAAGCCAGAGAAATTATATATCTATTCCAAATACAAGAATTTCATTTTGATTTCAATACAGTCACTCTGATAAAAGAGCTGAATAGGTTTGCAGAGGCTTGATATAACCTAAAATGGAAATAGTTCTTGGTATGGAGAGTCACATCTCCCATTTCTGCACTCAGACCAGCCTGTAGCACATAAGCACCAACATACACCTCTTTGGGAAATATATATAAAAGCCACATTAATTTATAATCACTGATATTTGCGAAAAGTCTAATTTGACTCTCAGGAGCTAGAATGCTGGAATTGCAGACCAAGTGTCATTAAGTACAAAGCAAAAGCTGACCTGCAGTTTTGTCCTCCCTGTGCCAGTGCTCTCCAGATTCATACAACGGCATTTGTGCATTTTCTGCCTTCTCACGTGGGCAGGGACTGGTCTCCCTGTTTGGGCCAAGTGAGGAAGAGACCCCCAGCTGTTGGCTCCTCCCCTGCTGTGCATGGGGCATTTGATGCCAGGTCCTGGAGTGGCCTAGTGCCAAAGAGGAGGACACCAAACTGCCCTGCAGCACATGTGTGGTGGGGTGCCCTTTGCATGGGCCTCACAGTGAATTTCATTCTAATAACTCAAGGTTGGTCCAAACCTTTATGTCCATCCACAATTCAACACTTAAAAATAATTAGAGACAATCTTTACACAGGTGCCAAGAAACTTGCAGGTCTTTCTAGGTTTAAAACTAGCGCTGCTGAGTCCCAGGTCTAAGGTGATGTGGGGGTCAGGCTCCAGGCAGGTATGTATGGTTGCTGGTCCCCTTGTCTGCTTTTCCCGGTGGCTTTCTGATTTTCATGAAGAAAGTGCAGAAGGCAGCTTTTTGGTTGCTTTGCCAGGTTCCCATCCAGACCAACAGTATCCTTTCTTGAAGAGGGTATGTATCTTGTGCCAGGTCCACACCATGAATGTTGAGTACATGGAGTCCCTTTTGAATCACAGGAAGTATGTAGGCTTGGGAGATTATCAGCCCATTATTAACATTTCAGAAAAATATAAAGTGGTTTCCGCTTTATCTGTTTACTCTGTGGCTGATAAAATATTAACATTTTTCAGCCTCCACTGAATAATCCCTGGTCCCCATATTCCCAGACAATACGGTGTGTGGCTTAAATGGATCACCCCAAATGAAGCTGTTTCTCTTGGCTACTGTCATACAGGAAGCTGGTGAGAAAAAGGTTGTTTGCACAGGATTTAAGCATTTAAAAAAAAAATTTATGAAAAAGTGATGCTGAGGAAAACATCAGGCAAGTAGTAAAAGTGCTTTGCATGTGTGCAGCTGTTTCCTGGACATTTCTTTCTACTGCAGAGGCACTTGGTTTACAGGAAATTCCAGCTCGCATACAATGCCAGTCTCCCCAGAAAATGGGCTCTGGGCTCAGCTGTATTGATCTGCTTTGTGCAACTGGTGGTGCTGGCAATTACACCATGTGCATGCTCACAGGCAGCAGAGACTGTTTTGATTTGATTCTAAATGATTTTTAGGAAATAATACTAAATTTGCCTCCATCTGTTTTATAGCAGGGCTGTTGTTTCTCGTGGTTAGCTTTAGACCTGCCCAGATTAGATATTGGTCCAGATATAACTTAGCACCTAAGCTCTGTGGGCAAGCAGCCGGCTCTGGGCTTGTGCTGAACACTACATGGAGTTGTGCTTTTTGGTGAGAGCTCCAGCAGAAAGAAGCAGAACTGCAAATCCACAGGCTGATGCACAGACTGAGGGTCTCACATAAGCCTTCTCTATACATCTAGAATTCATACCAAGTTTAGAGGTCCTGAGAAATTCATCATTTCTACCAGCTACTCTTTCTAGACTGTTTTTCCAAGTTTAGAATAGTGACAACATGAGATGGGTACAGACTCCAGCAAGCCCAGATAAAATTTACATGTTTAGCATTTTCTGTTGGACAGAAACCCATACATGCTGCAAGCACTGGTATGGTTCATCTCATGGCAGATCCAGCAATGTTTAGTTCTCATCCGGAGGTGCTGGGAGCAAGACAAGTGCGAGCAGGGTTAGCCGGAGTTCCCGTTCTGCTGAGTTGGCAGAAAGCCTCGTGGCAGCAGATGCAGGGGACCTGAGATGATAAATGGACTTTGGAAAGCAACCCAAACATGTACATACAAATTAGTATTTAACATACAGTTGCTATTTGCAAATTATCCCCTTGTGATTTAGCTCTTGAATGAAAGCAACTGTGTTAGCTGAACAAACAGTAGCAGAGGAGGCTGCAAAAACGCGCCTCCACTCCCACCCACAGCCATACCCTGGCGAGCCCCTAGGCCAACCTGCACATGCGTTCCCATGAGGCACGCACACCCCTTCCCAAACAAGCCGTGAGAGCCACCCAGGCCTGGTCTTTTCTCCCACTCTACCAGGCACTTTCAGCCATGTGAGCCACCCTTAACCAGCGACTAGCCCTGAGTAAGGACCCGAGACTGTGCAGAAGGGGCTGGTGGCAACCTGCACTCTCAGCATGCAGGCCGCTGGTGAAGGGGAGACAGGAGCTGGGCCTTTTGCCAGGTGCTTTGGCGGAAGACGAGCTGGGTCACTATCCCATGTTTTTAATGGGAAGTGATGTTATGGCAACACATGAATCATAAACAGTTTGACACCAGAAGGAATAAGCCCTGGTGGCCCAACACCTGAGCACCCGCCCCAACATCCGGAGTGACACAGTGGGCTTGACACAACAGGCCAAGCTCTGACGCGTGTTGTGAACGCTCAAAACCCCAGAACTCCTCCAAACCTCAACCATCAAAACCAGACCTTCCCAGCATGAGAGTCCCAGTGTAGAGAGCCTGCACTGCTCCTGGAACACTTGGAAGGGCCCGGGGCAGAGGGGAGGAAATCCAGGCTGGGGAGCATAGAGCACCCTTGGGGTGCAGTCAGCTAGTTAGTCTGCAAGGTGTTGGTACAGCACATCCCAGCTAAGGAGCCTGCTTGCCTCCAGCAAATATGAGGAGCTGGTGGGTGGCTGCCTCCTGACATTGCTCCAGGCACAGCGTGCTCAGGGCCGGCAGCCTGAGCGCCTGCCCAGATGATCTCTGCACCAAGTGTGCCCTGCCAGATGTACCAGGAGCAGCCCAGTTCACCATCCTTCCCCTGACCCCACAGCAGGGCTGGAGTTTGGAGGTACCAAAAAGGTGGTGTTACTCAGTGGCCTACATTCTGCAGGTCAGGTCTTTCCCAGCCAAAAAAAGAGGAAAAGGATTACATTTCAAAATAGTTTCCCTTCCCTTTGGAGGGAGAAGTCAGAGGTAGAGCCAAACAGCTGCTACTATGCATGATTTAAGGAGATAAGAAGCAGCAGTAAGAGGGAGAGACTGGGATTTATAGTATCAACCCTAAAAATAGTTGTTAAGAGAAAGCCTAAGCCTGGCAAAGCCTCACTGGGAGTTGCCCCATACACAATTGCTAAGCTCAGCAGATGGCATCTAGCGAGGGAAGATTTGCCTTTGAAGAGTTTGTCTCCACCATCACCACTCTCACCCAAGATACCACTTTACACTTGAGGTCCAAGTGGCTCAGCCCCTTGTGTGGATGTCCCTAGGAGGTAGGTCACAGTGAAATAGGCTGAAACAGAGCTGTCAACACGGCAGCTCACACAGGCTTATAAAAAGAAAGTACAACTGAAGCCAATATAACTTCCTCTTCGAGCATCTCTGAGCAAGGAAATGACTTGCCCAAGCAGGTTGGTGGCAGACACTAATGTGGAGAGGGGCTCTCTAGGCTGCATTCGAGCCGAACTCAATTGACATGCCCAAGTTGGCAACCAGACCTGGAAAGATTGTCTGCGTGTCGAGTCTAGCCCTCTGCAATCGCAGACAACCGTGTCATATAAAACCATTTAACTTTGCTAACTATGCTGCTCATCCCTTCAAACCTACCAGGAGTGTTTTCAGACCCTCTCTTGTCTACTGGCGTCGTCTTTGCTTTCCTTGCCAAAATGAAAGTCCCTAGGGCAGTGGGACCAATAAATACACATTCCACACTCAATCGGGAAAGCCCATCTGCCCTGAGAAAAGAAATAAATATAAAGACAAACCCTAGTGAGGCTGAGATCAATAAGTATCAGAGCTGTCAGCTCTTCTGCTAGAAATGAGCTTTCTACTTGCATTTGTACTGAATGTCACCCACACACAAAGACAATGGTGCTGTTGCACAGCTATGTATTATGTATTTCACACTTTGAGGAAAAACATTGCTTTATGAAGTATCTGGTTTAGAAGTTGTTGGGAATTTGATTTGCTGCCCAAGAAAAAATACTTTTCTGGTTTAGCTTTTTAAAAAAATCAAATTAATTTCTTTTTAGTGATGGGAGAGGAGCAGATACTTTTTAAGGGAAAGGTTAACAAAAAGATGCTGTCTCTGGGGATTTCCAGCTAGATGCAAAAAAGCCTCTTTTCCACTAAAAGGTAAAATGTTTGATCGATTCCATGTTTGGTTGCCTCTCCCTCTCCACTCACTCAGGATGCTGAGCACCATGTAAGCCCAGTCTGTGGCCTGACCTGGCCTGGCTCTGCAGTGTGCCTGGCACGGCCGCACGCCTCGTCCTCCCTGCCGGCAGTGGCAGAGGCACTCACAACACTGGTTTTGCTCAGAATGCCCACATGCTGTTTCCAATAAAACCTGATCTCCTTCCTTTTGACGCAGATGACAGGAACTGGTCCTGGTTTAAGTCACCCAGTCAGAGAGTGCACACCACAACTGGCCCATGATAACTCTGGAACTGGAGAGAGGGACTCAGGAAGCAATAAATCAACTGTGCTGAGTTATGACATTGGTGACAAAGGAATGGTTTCTCCTCCAGCAAGCCCTGCTGAAGGTACTTGGTCTCTGAAGGCATGGTAGGGGCTGGGCTGGCAGGCCCCACAGTGGAGCAGATGGTGTTTATTTCTCCTATAAGCACTCCAGAAACACCAGAGCTGCTGTGGATGGTTTACATACAAGCCTAACAAATAGCATCAATAACACTGAAAAATTAATTACTTTGATAACATTTTGAGGCCCCATTGAAAGTTTGTATGTCACTACACAAGGAATATATAGCTTCCTAATAGGAACAGGTTCAATCCTAAACAGGGAAGATCGATGAAGAGTAATAGAGGCAGCAGGGGCAGAGAGTGGTGGAAGGATATCCAAGGTCACACAGCAGTTTTTTGGTTCAGCAGTCCTGGTTCAGTGTGTTACTTGCTGCTCCTCACTAATCCCTCTATCATTAGTCACACTACAAAAGTATCTTTGAAGCTTCTTAAATACTATTTGACCATTAAATCACATGATGGAGGCAAAGGCAGGATGAGTGAGACTCAGGGAAGCCAGGACCTGTGTCTTGAAAAGCTACATCTGGTAGAAACAGCCCCTCTTGGGGTAAATGTGTTCCCAGCGGAGGTGCAAGCCTGGTACTGGCTGGGAAACATTATCTGAACTTCTAACACACTTTGAGCAACCACATCCAACAAGCATAATTATTCACTACAGCCCCACAGTACTCCCAAGAAGGAAGCACTGGGACAGCAGGAACATGTCACCCATTGACTGGGCAGGGAAAGGAACTAGGGCTCCAGGCTGCCAGGCATATTTTCTACTTGAATTACCTTCCTACTCTGACCAAGTAACAAGAAGCCCATATAGTGCTGTGTGGCATCAGAGGCTCATCTGCACAGGGGGTCTGCAACCAGAATGAGGAATCTGACTGGGTGGAAACACTGCAGCAGGGGGCCTGCACACAGACACAGAGCTGTGTGGCTTCTAGAACTCAGGGTGATCCCCTCTGCACTCTCCCTTTACTGAAAACTTGAAGGGTCTGGGCCAATGTAACACACCCTGTACAGAGCATGGCTCCCTCCAGGGGCAAACACACCATTTCTTCAACTTGTCTAGATTGTCTACAGACTCCAAAGCAAATAGCTAAGCATGCATCTTGTAAAAATGTCATGTCCCCCTGTTGACAAGAGATTTCTCTGTGATATTTGCTCAGACCGAAGGTAAAGTCACACCAGTGAAACAAATGAGAAAGGAGAAGGAAGTCACACAAAGCAGGGAAGATTAAGGTCCCAATCTTCACTGGCGAGTGGAGGCTGTTGGATGTGGTCACGTCACCTCCCTCCCTCTCTTCATGCATCAAGTTATTTGTGGCTGAGGAAAGGGACCATTTTAACAAAGAGCCTCCCGGGGAAGCCTGGTCTCAGCTTGCAGTGTGAGATGTGATCTCTCGGCCACACAGGATCCTCTTGTGGAGCAAGGAGGTTAGGATGTGTCTTGTTCACCCTGGAAGAGGAGTGCAAATCTATGCACAGCACACCAGAGCTGGAAGCCCCTCCAGTGTCCTGCACAGCCTTCAGAAGGGGATGGATGGTGCTGATCTCCTGGAAAGGCGGCAGCATCTGCATCTGCAAGTGGGAGCTGACCAAAGGCTGGCGAAGCTCTGCAGATCAGGACTGCTTTTCATTCCTGCTGCTCCTGTTACAGAGATTCTTCTGCCACTGGGAAGTGAGTTGTGGATTCTCCTCTTCACTCTTGTCTGCTCCACAGACAGTATAGGATAAATTGAAGATATTTGACATCACAGAGAAATTTCCGAGGTGCCATAAGCCCTAGGGCGGGTTACATGTCGGGTAAGTGTCGGTGAGAAATGAGGTGTAAGGGAAAAGGGGAAAGCGCTGTGATTTGGCAAATGGCAGACACACAATGTGTAACTGACCCCGACACAAAACTTGTTTATAAATAATTTTAAAAGCAAGCACATGGGCAGACAGAGACATAGAAAAGGCACCTCTATCCCTCAGGAACTGCTGGCTCCTGTCCATGGGATTTTCACAGAGCACTTCTATCTCATTAAAATCGTTTCTTCACGGGCCATGAAATGATTTTCCGTGTGTGGAAAAGGTTCGTAATGCTCTCAGCTCTGAGCAAAGGAACACACCGAGGATGGCTTGGAGAAGTTGACACTACACCTGGGCCCAAACAGAAAAATTGGAGCAAGATCAAAGCCATCAACTCTGTGGTACCCTGAAGGGAGATGCTAAAAAACCCAACCTCAATGGCAGGATTTGGGATCACCAGGCAGGCATCACTTACCCAGCTCTGGCTGACACAGTCCAAGGAGCAGCTGCAGCTTGTTTCCCACAACAGAAGCCCCTCCCTTGCCTCGCCCTTTACCAGCATTCTTGGGTGAGCCCTCTCCAAGGAGGGAGCACACCCAGCTGCCTCAGCAGGGTGAGAGATGATCTTCTCCTTGGGGTGCACCTGGGTCTGAGCCCCCTGCATGTACCCTCGGGCTGGGGGCTGGCAGTGTTGGACACAATCTGGGGCAGAGGGAGGGAGCTGCTCCATACTGAGACCCTCTCTCCACCCCTTCCAGCCTTCTCCACTGCAGAGCCAAAGGCTGCTTTGCAGTGCCCTGGAGCTGCAAAGCTCCTGGGGCCAGAGCCTGGGCCTGGTCTTCAGCTGCTGAGGCTCAAGGAGTCTTCAGCCCTCTGGAAAAAGTAGTCTAAATGCTGCTTATTTGGAGAAGGCACAGGCTGGAGGAGTGTCTCTTCCCCACCCCCTACTCAAAAGGAGGATGCTGATGCTCACTCCCCTGTGCTGCTTGCCAGCCCCTTGCTGCCCCCTTCCAGCGCTTTGCTCCCTACTTCTGTCTTTTCCTTTTTGAGAGGGTTGGATCAAGAAACATAAACACTTCTGATCAGCTTGAAGTAAACAAAGTACAGTATTTTAGCTTCAAGAAACTTTGGAGAGGCTCGCATAAGGCTAGAATTTGGCTTTCATTCTGAAAGCCAGGCTACAGAAAACCCCCTTGAGATCATTTTACTGATACATAGGTTACTTCTTCCCCCTCTTTGGCAGGAGGCTGTGGCACCAAAAAGTGTTGATTTACTCACTATTGGGCCAAGAACATCCCTGGTACAAATTTATTACTCTTAATAGGGCTGGGCCTTTAATTCCTAGCACATACTTGTGAAGAATTTTGGCTTGTCACTGAGGAGTAGGAATTATTTTCCTCTCTGCAGGTACAGGCAGGTCCTCCTTTTGCTGAGGGCTCTGCACATCCCGAGACGAGCATGACTGCAGTGCTCCCATAAAGGGGTTATGAAAGCCCCATAAGCACCTGCCTGTGCTGAAAGCCAGCAGCAGAATGGCTGCTGTTTAGTACATGGGATTTTTTCTTCTTCTTTTCCCCCTTTTTATTGCTCTGCTACTAGCTGAAGTGCTACTGTGAGATCAATCTGCTCCCAGTCCCTTAGGGAATTAGACAATGGAGTAAAAGGCTCCTATAGTGAAGACAGGGCACTTTTGCCATTAAAGTCACTAGCAGCTGAAGCTAGCACTAAGGTTTCACAGCGGATTTTATGACTTCTTCCCATTTGCAAAGGGATCTGGTTTAAATGCTTGTCATGCTCAGCTGACTGGGGTTCCTGCCGTGCTCCTTTGTGGACAGTGCTGATGTTCTCGCTGCTGCAAAAGCTGCTGCTGGTGGCTCCCCATCACTAATGGGGCAAGTGGCCACCAACAATGGCAGCCCATTAAAGGCTATTCCCTGAGAGAGGCTTGCTGACGACTGGAAGGAATCTCCCTCCTGCATTCCAGCTCACTCAGTGTCTGTAGGGCAAATCTGGGCTGAATACAGATCTTTTAGCAAAAATCAGTCTGAAGGAAAGCAAAGAGCAGAGATGAGCACATGGCCAGCACGTGCCAAAAGTCCTGCCAGACTGCTGGCATGTCCCTGGCAGTGCATGTGGGAGAGATGAAGAGACCTCTCTGAGCAAATGCCCCTCTGCAACCCAGAGAGGAGCCAGGCTGGCCAGGTCAGCAGCTCTGCTCACTCCTCTAACAAACAACACCTGAGCCTCGAACAATTCCTGAGAGCACAAACAACAGGGACTACTGAGGGATGCAATTCCCACAAGTACATCGGGGTACAGCTTCCCATGGAGACTTTGTGGGTTCAACCAGCAGCAAAAGGCTCTGATACTGCAGTTCCTTCTGTAAGGGTGCCTCTGCACCCAGCCTGGCAGCAGAAGCAGTTGCACATTACCACTAAACTTCATCTCAGTTTGCAGCAGATTCCCCTTTTGACATCTTTCTCAATAATACCAGGAACTTCCTCGCTGTTGCTCTGTGAAACCAGCACCATGAGCACACAGTGGCTTGCAAAATCAGGTGAAAGAGGGGATATTGTTTCAGTCCTCCCTGAAATGTGAACAGGAGATGCAGATCACTTTTCTTCTGTAACGAACAAAACCCAGTCTCCATGATCAAAAATCCTCTTCGGATTTCAGCTTATGAGTGCCTCGGCTTCCTTAGATCTACAAAGGAGGATTTGGGACAGTTGGAAAAGCCCAAGTAAGAACATATGGAAGAATGAAAAACGATGAAAATTTAAATGTCTGCCTTTACCCTCCTATCAAACTCTTCTGGACACAGCCATTATGGATCACTTGTAGGTAAGTGTAACAAAAGGGTCACTATTCTTACAAAAGAAGATGATGCTTACTACAGGTCCCAGAATGGAGGCTTGGCCGATCTGTCCCTTTCTCTGAAAATCCATTTCTGCTTTCTGTAACTCTGTATGCCTAATGATGTTTTGTGTATATCTGAGAGTCTGCACAGACACTCAGCAAACCATTTGCCTGAGGCCTTCATTTCATGGGTAGTATGTGAACTGGTCTCCAGATAGATGAGGTTGCAGAGGTTAAATAGCTAGTTACAGTACATAAAGTTTATATCCACTGTGACTAGATGAAGCTTTTCCCTTCTTTTAAGTGCCTTTATGGAAAAGAGAAAGATGACTGCAGTCACATCCCAACTTTACAGCATAATCCTATTTTAATGGTAATAGCATAAAAAATCCGTCCTAGTTTACATCCAAACACCTGCACTGCACTTCTGTAGCAGTGAGAGATGCTACTCAGCACGCAAGGGAGACTCGGCGCCTGTGTCTCGACAATCAGTCTGACCTAACACACCTAACAATCTTCTATTTCAGACTTCTAGTGAGATGAGCAAGGCTAAATGCAGTGGAGATCCAGAACCTGTCCCAAGAAATTGAGTTCTGCAGGTAATTTTTCCTTCCTTTTATCAAATGTATATAGCAACAATGTCCTTCCTGCTGTGACTTATTTTTCTACCAAATTTCATAGAGAAGGTCTTTGGAACATGAAATGTATATTTCATTTCATAAAGTTAAGAATACTTCATCGAATAAAGAAAATACCATTACCAGATGCTCCATGCCCTGATGGAGCTACGTAGTTCCAGGCAGGTGGTGCCATAGTTTCTTTCTCCATCATGCCAGGAAATGCTGTCTCTAGTGCCAGCTGGGTACATCCCAGGAGGAATGATTCCTCCGGGGGCTCACTGGTTTGGTGACCTGTTCCTACCAACCATCTTGTCCTTATTTGCTCTAGGGCAGAAAGTGAGGAATTTTTAAATGACTCATGAGATAGTCAAATCCAATTTCAACCTTGATGCAGTCTGGAGTTCCTACTGACCATTTTCAGCCATCTCCTCCATGAAAAGTGGGGGTTTTTTGATAATGATTCTTCTGTGCTCTGCCACAGGCGTCTCCCAAAGCAGTGGCTATGCACTGGACCATCACATGCTCTCCTCTGTAAATAGATGTGAGGAAGCAAAGAATTGCGAGGCAGGAAATGGCCACTTGGTCCAATGAGCCTGGCCCTTCAAGTTTATCTCGAACGCACCTCCTTGCTTTGTCTTTGCATCTGCAAATCTCCTTTCTCCCCATAAAAATGTCTAGCTGTCTCTTAAACCCATTCAAAGTATTTGCTTAAGTGACCTAACTTGGCAGCAACTCTACAGCATTTGGGCAGGCCTGAGTGACATAATGCTGCCAGAATCCCCTGTTTATTTTTCATGTTGCCTGCAATCCTGCCATGCTGGGCTGGGCTGTAGCAGATAAACAAGTCCTGTACAGCCCACAGGAACTATCCATAGAAAACGCAAAGCTACCAGAAGTGGCAATGCTGACTCAGCATCCAAAATGCTTCCCATGAAATAACTCAGGAGATGGCCTCTTTGGAGCTCGTGCTCATGGAAGAGCCATCTCTTGGTGGAGTTCCGAATTGGCTTCAGCCTGTGTTCAAGAACAGGTGGGAGAGTTTCTGCCACCCTCCCATCTAAACTTCTCTTTACTAAGCATATCAGAGCATCTCCTGTTCCCAGTTGGCAGGTAGCTAATTTTAAACTTAGATACAGTTAAATAGTAAAGATTTTGTGAATATTAGTTGGCTTTTGTGCTGCTTATAACTTTTCTTAGGAATGACATCCACTTGCTTGTTCTAACTCTACATGAGCACTCCCATTTGGGTCACTCACCATGGTTCCTTCCTCCCTGGTGAAAGACCAGCTTCACCCATCTGCTCAAACCTAGTGTAACTCTGCCTCCCACTGGAGTGTACAGTGGATAATTTGCTTCCCTGTATCTGTTCTTGAATTGCTGTTACTGATGCTGCTGAACACACACTACCCCACAAGGGGCAAGTTTCAACTGACGCAGCTGACGCTGTGTATTTATTCCTATCAATCCCACTCAGTGCTTTTCACACATTTTTGCTTGGCAGCACCCCCAGTTCCCTATGTGGGACAGTACACCTCATAGCACAGTGAACTGAAGCCAGGGAGCTTGTCATCACATTTTCCTAGGTACCTTTCCTCCATCCTGGGGAAGATCCCAGTCTGAAAATGGTAATCACAAAATAAACTTTATCAGAGGATGTGGATCCTCATCCACATGCACCATTACATGGGCACCAACGGTTACACATAATGTCTAAAGGCTTAAAGCCACTGCAGTAAACACTGCAACATCCAGCCTTCAGTCTTTTGTTGCAGTTCATACTCTGGTACATGCTGTGAGCAGCCAGCACTGTTCTCCTTCATCAGCTGCCTGAGCATTTGCCAGCTGAACTGCAGCAGCGGGAAGGCAGGAATAAAAACCTCCAACTGTAACTTTTCCATATACACTGTATTCTTAGGTTACAAAATAATCCTACATATTCATATAAATGTTGCCTCACTAAGGCAAAGGGACCATTGATATGAAAACTTATCTGTAAAATTAGGATCTCTTCAGTTCCGGTTATTTTCAAGATTCTATAAATGGTTGGCACATGGAAAAATCCCTTTGCTCTTGATATAAATCCCATTCTCATAAACATTTGAAAATGCTATTATTCCGGTTTTGCCAATAAGAACAGACATTTAAAGCATGTAGAAACAGAATCGGGTTTTTAATGAGCCTTTTTGCTCCTCTCTAATTACTTTTTGTAGCACTTTAAATGACAGGGTTCCTGATGTAACCCTTCTGCAATCTCTAAGACATTATTGCTATTTGATTTTTTGTTTCATATATTTTGAGCATTGATGATGTATTTTATATCTAATGTTGCTATCCATCTACAGGCATGTGCCAATTTGTTTTTTCCTCCTGTTCTTGGGTGCACCCATGCCTGGTAAGAGAGGAGGCCAGATCCTCCTCTCCCTGGAAAGCTTAGTTCCTGCTCATTTTATTTGATCTGTAATAAAACTTACTTTCCATTTTCCCATCTGACTCTTTCAACTGTTTAAGGCCCCTATGTGTACAAGGTTGTCCTGACTTTTGATGATTTCTTCATCATCAGTCTGTGTACAGAGTGTTGATGATTATATATCAGAGATGATTATATATCAGTTGATGATTATATATCAGAGGGATATATGCAACAATGCAAAACACATTTCTCAATTGAAAAGTAAATCCCAGTTTTGAGAGACATTATTTGCCATAACGTCGAGCTTTTTCCAGAAACTGCCTTTCATTTCACCCTGCATTTGGACCCTGCATTCACTTCACCCTGCCTCTTCCTCAGCCTGGCAAAGCTCGAATTCCCTCAGCAGATATCAACTAATGCTATATCAAAGGAAGACTAAACCCCATTTAACTGTGCATAGGGGGATATGAAAGCTCTCAAGAAGACTAACAACACATAGCTGGGAGTCCACTGCTACAAGCCTGAGCAGCCCCAGCCTCCCCACATCTTTCCCACAGTTGGAGAGCTGCAGCTGGTGCCACCCCTTACACTCAGCCCAGCCATCCCAGGATGTGTCGCTGGTCCCCCGTGTGCAGCTGTGGCTGCTGAGCCAACGGGCACCCAACCGAGGCTCACACACTCTGTCTGCTCATTGCACTCAGACAGCTGGAGATTACACAGAGAACAAGAAGAAAGACAAACCTACAAGAGAAAACTGAAGAGAAGTCCCCAAGCAATGGCTGTGTTGGAGTATTCCTTCTCCTGTTTCCACACCATCATTTTTCACTTGCTTCTCTGTGTCTAAGTTTTTTAAAGCAGAAATCTGATCTGCACATTTGGGTTCAAAACAGGCCAAGTTCCTGCTGTAGCATTGCATGTGTTTGGTATCCAAATTGGCAAGGGATGGAGGCTGCCTTCCCCAGCAGGAGATCTGAACACCCCTTGTCGATTTAAACATCTTGTCCACTTTCATGGAGAACTGACTGGGGCTTCACATCCTGCACAACCCAACTGCAATGGGCTAAAAGCAAGGGACAGACTGGGAGAAGGGAACAGCTTTCATAGAAGAGCTGGAAAGTAAGAGAGGCTGACTGGTTGGTACATGCTTTTTTCCTCTGATGCTGGCAGATAAATCACTGCCCTCTCATGTCCCCACAGCAGGTGTGTACAGAGCAGCTGTTCTTTGGGCTCTGTTGCCCTGTAATGGCACATGTATGTTCTACCTACACCCCTGCCACAGCTGCTGTGAAATAAATCTCTTAACCACTGGAAGGTGGATTCCCCCATTGTGTCATGGGGAGAGGTATTTTCATGGTAAGAGGATGGGAGGAAATAGGGCTTTGCAGCCAGAAACATGCAGAACAATATTCAAAGTCACAGTCCTGTCTTGCCATCCAGATGTTTCCAGAGACACCAAACCACTGCATACCAAACTCAGGGCTTCTCATTCCCACCAGACAGGCACTGCATGAGGAGAGGATATGTGCTCAGTTTAACCTCATTTATTCCTTAGCAACTGAAAGCTCCCTGTATTTTCCCATCTTTGGCGCTTATGTGTGGATCCCCATTCAGTGACATTCTCCCACCATGAATGATTAAGGAATCTGAATCTTTAAAAATTGCCAGATCCCATTTCTATTCCTAAATACAGCCCTATAGAGAGAGATAAGCCTGGGAGGCCAGGGGATTTTAGTTAATGATCCCTTTTTATGGGGCCAAGAAGCAGTGCTATGAAAAGGAGGTCTGGGGCCATTTCTCCCCTCTGCCTGTGCTTTGCAGAGATTTATTCAAACATTTTTTGGTGTTTTACCTAGCTGTGCTGTGTTTGCTGGCAAGGCAGCTAGGGTCTTGCCCTGGGACGTATGGCACAGACTTGTGTCAGGTCTTGGAAGATATGTTCAGCACTGGTCAGTGCTAATGGGAAGTAAGGATTAACATCTTAATCCCTGCTGTAGCTGTGCCACCAGCAAAGCCAAGGCAGTGGGCAAATACCTCAAAGTGGAATGAAATACAAGACTAGTTTGAACAGGCTCCCTCTGAGAGAGCTGCCCATAGCCTTGCCTTCCTATTTTGGGAATGAGTGGGATTTTGCCTCTCATTCATCAGTAACATACTTTTATCGTAATGAGGGCAAGCGTGGAGTGGTAACTGCTTAGCAAGGTCTGTGCTGCAGGATTTTCCTTGCCTAAAACAGCTCTTGAGGACAGGTTTATTTGTGTGGTTTACTTCGTACACCTGCAATATTTTCCTTCCTGCACAGGGCTGAATGTACCTATTTAAATTTATGCTCAGGACCAACTCAGTGATCAGTCCACTACAAATAAGGTACATAAGTTTCATTTGTCTCATTACCTGTATTTTCATAAATGTGGGAGGAGGTGGGATTACAAACCAAGGAACAGGAGAGAACAGCCATGGAACATGGAATGTCCTTAGCAGTGCCGCTTGACCTTAGAACCTGCAGGCTTAGGGATAGGGGAGTGTAACCAGCAGTCAGCAGCTGGAATTCAACTGCCCCAGCAGGAACTGAAAACAAACGAACAGACTAACTGAAATATACCTTCCCCCTGATCTCTCTGAATCAACACCATGCTGTTTACAGTAGTGTATAATAATATTGAATCAAGATTTGCATGGGACAATTTCTATGCCACAGCACATGATAACTCTCCAATAACTTTTTTTTTCAGTGATGCAAAAACATTTACTTTTATGATAATGAAAATAAAGTCAGTAAAATCCCTTTGTCCTGTTGTTTTGATCAGATAAACCATATCTACCAACTGTTAGAAGGAGGATTAACTTGGGTTGACATTTTTTTTTAATGTACTATGAGAAAAGCCCTGGGGCCAAAACATTTACAGGCCAGGTTTTAGTGTATGTTGATCTAATAGTTTCGCTGAAGAAAATGTCTTTAGACCTGGCAGGTGTGTATTGGTTTTCATTACTTCAAGTGTCTACTAGCAAAGTTTTAATTAACAGAGTTGTACACAAAATATTTTCAGTGATGCAAGAGTCAGGAACTCGGGAGCAGAACTCCTGGGCCCTCCTTCCAGTTGCTGAACAGGGCACGGTTTACAGGACTGTAGTAGTCTTGCTTGACTATCCCATGGCTCTCAAATTGGTGGGACAAGTTCTCTGATATCCAACTGTTCCTCCCACGTATTATTTGACCCCAGTCAATTATAAGACCATTATAAGACCCCAGTCCTGCTGTCACGTACTGAAGAAATTGTCTCTGCTGCGGACTAAAGTGAAATACAGGAGCAAGGAGATGGATAGACTTGGCTGAAGTCTCCCAGCTAGTCTGGGACAGAACCAGCAGAGGCCCTCGGGTGTCCCTAGACCTGCTCCTGTGACCTCACCATCCTGAGCTGGCCACTTGCCTCTCCCCATTCCACCTGGGGAGATGCCCACTTTTGAGGACTATGGAAGAAAAGGGAACAAGCTTAGCAAGCTGCTTGCCTACTACAAACATAACAGGGAAAAACCCAGCATTTGCTTTGCCTCTTATCAGAGACGTTAGGCCACAAGAGATAAGGTTATTAGCAAAAACATAACACTGGTGCTCTAGTCAGATAGCAGAGGAGATAGACCACTTATCTTATCAGCTCTTTTATGAAGTCTCCCTCACTGATATTATAATTTTCTGATAATATTATATACAGAACTGATAGCATTTTATTTTTCCTGGACAGGTTCTTTTCACGTGCCCTTTTCTTAACAGGTAGTCTTTTTTCCTCCTCGAGTAAGTGGACTTTCCCTCTGAAGTCCTAAGTTTGGCTGCTCCATTTCACCTCTTTTAGATCCACTTTATCCCAGTTTCAGATTGCTTCAATGGCACTTGTTTTACAGTCCTTTGTCTTCTGTTGCCTCTCTTTCAACTGAGATGGTGCTCTAGGGGAAAGGTTTTTGATGGTGACAACACTAAATGGGATGATTTGCACTTCATCCAAAACTCCACTCTTTGTCTGATCAGCATTTATTTATCATGAATAATATAGTCTTTTTGTGTACTTGGGAAAGAGCAGTTTCATTATTTAGCTGTGCATTTCCATGGGGTTCCCCATCACTTTGTCTCTCTGCAGTATCCTGAATGTAAAGGTTTGCTTTTTTATTAAATTTAATAAAATTGAAAGAATCAGTGATCATCAAAGAGCTGTCTGGTGACTGGCTTGTAAAGGCAAACTCTTTGAACAGTTCGTGCTGTAGGCTCATTTTTTTGACATTTAGATTCACAGCTTTGAGAATGTAAAAGCACCTTCATGCAGACAAAAATTAGGCCCTAAATTATGAAGTGCTGATCCTATACCTCTAAAATTAGTGAGAGATTAGTCACAAGTTTCAAAGGGCACAGGGTCAGGCTCTACCAGAAAAACACAGTCACCCTGATTTATTGTGCACATTTTCATGGGACAGCCTTTGAGATGCAGCAAAGATCTCAACATGGCCAAATGAAATGGTATGCAGAACCCCCCTCCTTAGAACCATCTGTATGCTCCTTATTGTGTCCTGCACAGTCAAGCTGAAAATTTGGGTTGTTACCATGCAGATTATAACTAATTTCATACATATGATTTTGAAAGAGATCACTTTACAGGGCCTTTGCACAGGGATTACTTGCAATCCTCCTTGAGGGGTGATCTCAAAAGTTTTTTCTCAGTATGATAGATTGATTTTTCTTTTGGCCATTTGTGATGATTAAAGCAGAGATCTTGACAGGTCCTCCTACAAAGGGTCAGGTCCTGCTCCTGGAAAGATGGGAGTTGGCATCTGGTAGCCTGAAACTGGGACAGGCATTTTAAAATCCAAACACTTGCCCAGGCATTAATTCAGACTGTCTGGATGGGACGACGTTTGTCTGCCCGTGGTTCTCACATGCGTTGTTTCCAGGAGTTATCCTTCCTAGAATAACATACATCTCTGAGTGATACTGTTTGGGTGCCCTAGGAGCACCTCAGTGGAGTAGGGCATGTTGTCTTAAATAATTTCTAATTCCTTCCTTTCTGTGGTGTTGTAATACCTTGTGTACGCTGCTCTGGCAGATGGGCCTCTGGCCTTAGAGCCTGATGAGAGGCTGCATTATTGTGCTCCTTAGGGGATCAACAGCTTGGCACATTGTTGTGTTTTCTGAATCTTCATCAGTATCTGCTGTAATGCTTTTTTCCTGTGATATCCAGACTCATTTCAGAGTATGTGTGAGTCCTATACTTATGGCAAATTTAACATTAACTGAAAAACACAGAGCAAGATTTTTTTTTTCTAGGTCAACTGAGTTCCTCATTTATAAATCAGGAAAGGGCCAGGCCCTGCCCTAGAGCAGAGCTGGGCTATTCTGTTGCACTGGCTGCAGTGCCCAGCCACTGCACTTTAGAATCTAACCTGCTTCCTTTTTCTTTCCAGAAAAGCCATGCAGCCCTGAAAGGTTTGATTTCGTCAGTGGATGTGGTTTCTCCATAAGTGCTGGCTTGGTTTGTGATGGTGTAATACTGGATCATTTTGTCTGTGTTTCATATGAATACCTCATTTATGAATAACTGTTAAAGAGAGTGTAAATGCTTAAAGTCATGCATTTTATACCTATAAATAGGGTATATTATGAATGGGTATGACCAGATGAGAGGAAGTTGTCACAGAATGTTTTGGAGGGCCTCTTGAACACTACTGCAATCACTAACCATCAACTGCCCTATTTGTCATTTAGTAACAACTTACTTTGCGTGTGTAAGTGGAAAATACAAAATACAACTGGATTTTCTTTTTGGTGATAATCTTGCTGTCTGAGCAATCCTCTATTCTAACTTGCTGGATCCTCTCAAAGATCCCAAGACACACAAATAGGAACAAAAACTCTGACCTGTTTCTGTTTTCACAGCCCAAATCACAACCCTGCAGCAAAATAAGTCTGAAACACCAAGCAATTTGGGGGCCTTTTTCACACACAGACAGAAATCCAGATAACCTGGAACACATAGATCAAAATTGACTTACTAACATTTACAGACGGGTCTGAGACAATCATACATTTCCTGGTTTGAAGGTGTAAGTAGACTGTGAAGCGACATCCGAAGAAGACATCTGAAGTGAAATGCAAGTCCTTTAACTGTCAAAATTATTTATTTACCTGATAGTGATGCAGCATCAAAATTTCTTAATACAAACTAAACTACAGATCTCTTTTCACTGAAAAAAATAGTAGGAGAGGGAAGCAGAGTGGCACACTTGGTGGAAGAAGAACCCAGCAGTAGTGGGTACTCAGGGGCCTGCCAGGCCAGCTGCCTTCTCTATGGGGCAAAGGAGCTGAGGGTCTTGGTGTGAAAACACACCCACACAATCCCTGCGAGTCGGTGGCATTTTGGTCTCCAGTGAAAGCTGAATCGCGTTGACTCAGCTGCAGAAGCACTTAGGAGTTGTGTGGGAGTCCCCCAGAACACATAACAAATCATGGAGTAACAAAGGGAATTAAAAGGTAGTAATACGATCCACGATTTAAGAACATGGATTAAATATTGAATTAAGCCCTATTCCCCATTCAGCCCACAGCCAGTCTCTTTGCTATAAAATGGCACTGGGGGCCAAATTCTGCTCCTGCTTTAATGGGAATGAGGAGGAATTGCTACGGAGTTATGTCAGAACAAGCCTGAGATGGCAAGAGGAGCCTGAAGCCAGGGCAGCAGTGCGGTCAGGGCATGCCCAGGAGGGGATGGGGTGGACGGAGCTCCTGACACAGTTGTCAGTGTAGGCAGACAGGCCCTAATTGGTCTGATCTGATTACTTTTTCCAAAAGCTTTGAACTTTACACAGGATGCCTCGGGCCTGCCTGCAGGAGCCCTGCTCTGGTGGGGAATTAGCACAATGGCTGGGCTGACCTCGCCCCCCCCCCAGTTGAATTTTATGATCTAACGGGCACTGGTTGGTGATGAATGACTGACAGGTGTGATCAGCTGATGGGAATGGCTGGGGATGGTACACATACACTGTGATTTTACCACACTATAATGTGTTCTGCAGTGGGCAAAGGATAAAGCTTGTAAAACATTTGTTTTAAGTCTTAAAATATCAAATTCCTCATAACTATGGGCTTCCTAAAACTGGCCCTGGTAATTACAAGTGTTGAGCCATGAATAATTTCACGCTAGGAGGTGCATTAATTTTAACCTCCTCCCACCTCCTCCAGACATTGTGAAAGCGCATTACCAGTGAGGACAAGTTTATGATCTTATCCAGGACAACTGGTGCAATAATATGAAATGAAAACCAAGACAAAAATGTCATTGTCTGCACACTCTGTACAAAGGGATCCTGCAGAAAGCTCCCTTTGCAGCGTGAGACCAAGAGTGCTCCAAAGGTGTGAGCAAGATTTATGGAGCCTTTCCAAGCCCATGGCTCAGACCCTGTCAGATCTGACTGTCGTCAGCCTGGTGTCTAGGGATTGTTTCAAGGAGCAGGGAGGAGTTTTGACATCCCTATGTTTTGGCTGTCCCTATGAAGGTTTTTATTTGAAATCTTCAACCATGCTTTCACAAAAATCCACTGAGACCTGGGGCCACGTTGATGCAGATGTAGCATGCTTGGTCCCAAAACAATCACCTGCAGTCTGGAGTACTTAGGTTTCTAATCTCACTGTCATTAAGTTCAAGGCAGTGGCATAAGGATGTATTTGGCAAGCCCTCCCTGCTTAACATCTACATGTTTCTCTCTGATCACATTTACAACAGCAACCCCATAGTTTCACAACTCACTCAGAAGTTACACCTCAGTCAGAGAGGAAACAAGCGAGTCTGGCTGGAGGAAAGATCAGAGATTTCTATCTTGGGCAGGGCACCCCACAGAGTATTTGCCATTCAGGCTGTGTCGAGGCTGCACTGTCAACACCATCCTCAAGAAGGATGTATAATACAGATGTTAAACACCAATTATCCCACTAAAGATCAGGTAAAGTTAAATAATGGCAAGGGTGTGATGCTTAACATTGAACAAATTAGGGATGATATTCTCTCCTTAAGGTTCCCAGGGGCCCCTGTGGTAGCTCTCCCTCACCTTGTACCGCATCAGATTGTGTGTGCTGTTACAGCAGTGCCTGGTTGTGAAGTAAAAAATTGTCGTGATGTAGATTTGAAAGCCGTGGGGTTTGCTTCACAAACTCGGTGCTAACATGCTGACAATGTCTTTCTCAGTTGCTTCGCAGTCCCTTTAAACTGAGCTAAAATACCTTGAGCTAAATATATAGGCAGTCCTGGTTTAGATCAAGACATCACAATTCACAAGTCGTTAATGTTGTTGGGCTGCACAAGGTACAATTTAATTTCTATGTCTCATTTATGATCCTGAAAAATAAAATCTTTGGGCACATTAATGATTGTGCCCTTTTTGTCCATCATAACAGTATAACAGCACTGAAGCCAGCTATAAGTTATTTCTTGAAATTTTTCATGCTTCCTTTTTACCCTTTAAGAAAAATGTATCAGTGTGTCACTACTACTAGGATGAAGTTTTCCTCTGAAAATCAAAATACAACGAAAACTCTTTATCAGTTTCCCCATTCTCTTCAAAAATCTGTGGTAGCAGATGCCTTAAACTCTCTCGTGGGTGAAGGGGAAAGGTTGGATTACTGAAAAAACAAGGCAGGCTTCAGAGTGTGGAGGAGGCATTAGGAACTGCTTAGGATCTCAAACCTGCAACACCTTGAACCCATCACCAGCCAGAACCGTGATGGATGGGAGAGGATAAAGGGCAGTCTAGCTGACCCATGATGCCTTCCAGTGCCCTCCAAGAAACAAGAAGAAAAGAGATTCTTATCACTCTGTGAAAGAACAGAGGGGAAAATTATCATTAAAATGCCTTCCTAATAAAACTAACAAACAGGAACTTTTTTTTCTTTCACACTCCATTCTCTTATCCCTTCCCTACAAGCTTCAAGATGGCCATGACTTGAAGAATTTTAGTCTTTGGGTGAACCTTTCCTAAGTAGAGGTCACATCCTTCTGCCTAGACTTTAGCTTTGTTAGACAATCTTTTTTGAAAGTCTCAAGAAAATAAATAATTTTGGGTATATCTTTACAGTCATCAGTGCATTGAATCACTATGTAGAATTATGGTAACACACAGAATTAATATAACTAATAAAATTATGTATTTGTGAATGTGAATTCACATCCCACATCACCTGCCAGAGAATCACTGATGAAACATTAATGAGTCACTTTATTTCTCTGTTTGCTTTAGGTCTGGGAATTTTGCTGTCTCTTTGTAAAGTGGTCTAGGATGACATCAAGTAGTGGAGAAGTTAGGTGTGTTATGGAACCAAGGCAATTATAAACCTTGTAGCAAAGAATTTATAGTACAAGGCTGGCCATTGAAACTTAATTTCCTGTGATTGCTTTCCCCTGTAGATATTTGCAGCTGTGCATGTTTGTGCCTCTCCCAGCCAGCCAAAGAGATTTGCAGAGCTCATGGGAATCTTTAGGAGTCGGATCTCCCCAAAAGTGGCATGATGCTGCCAATGTGCTTTTACATCATATCTTCCTGGTGGTCATAGAGGCTGGTAGGACAAGGCTGCAAAGCTGAGTGGATCTCAGGTTCAGTGTCCAGCTACAGGGCACCTTGCAGGACTTGAAGTTTTGGATAACTGGAATCAAGAAATGACCTGTGGAAATTCACTTGTTACAGCCCAACAATCTACCCACACACTCTCAGCAGACAGCTGGGGGATAGAAGGTCTTTTTCCTGTTCCCTGAAAGCTGCATACAGGATCTGGAGCAGGAGGGCTTGGAAACCTTTTTTTTAAGTTAATACTAGGATTCTGAGTATTTGGGGGAGTCATATTTATCTCTGATTCTTTTCTGAATCCTGTGGTGCCAGTCTCAAGGCCAGGAACAGCCAAACAGCCAGTGCTGAACCTGTGTCAGGCAGGAGGGATATTGACATAGACACTGTGTCTTTCTTTTGGCTATGGAGCTGGAAATGTTTCCCAAAAGCTGCTGTGATGTGGTGTCCCAGACTTTGCCTACCATGGGACATTGCACTAGCTCCAATGAACTGCTTTTGGATGTGAAAAAAAATTCAAGTTACATAGACATGCTGGCAAAGACTTTTCAGTGTAGCTAAACCATCAAAAACAGGCTCTTTGGCCTCTGTGCTGTCCATCATCCAGCGCCTCAGCCTAGGCATGACAGCCCCTCTACCTGGGAGAGCTGCTCCGGTGAGCCAGGGCAGAGGGGCTGACATCAGGCACTATAAAAATGTGTGATTTAATGAGTGCCATTCATCACACAACTCAGGCCTTTAAAACAGCCTTGCTGCTGACTGCCCGATGTACTGAACTGCCCCAGATCTCTTGTAAATCTTGGCTCTTCTTCTCCAGAGCCTGCCAAGTTCACATGATCACTGAAGGAACAGGGGTAGTTTGGAACCTTTCTGCATTTAGGGTTTATTCCTAATCCTGTTGGTTCCTATCTCACAATGACATAGCTTGGATCCCCCAAGCATTCCAGTAATTCCTCCCTTTTGAGCAGGCAGCCGAGGCACTTCCTTGGAAGCAGGCATCCCGCATTCCTGGACTCGATTCCCAAGCTGTCTTGCCCACTCTTCAGGAATGGCTCCCTGCAGGGACTTACTTCCTTAAGGATGAGAGGTTTTCATACCCTGGCAAGTTTCCCACTTCCTATCATCACATGTATCCTGTGCAAAGAGGGAGCAGAGAAGTGCAGGTTTCTTCTCAGTTGTTTTGAGTGCCCAGACACCTCAGGATGACAAGCAGGTGCTTGCAGAGTGTGTGGTCCCTTGCTCCAACCTGGGACACTGCTGGAGGATTGCTAGGGGTCCTGGGGAAAATGCTGCCTGAGCTATGACAAAACACAGGGAAGAGCCTTTCAGATGGGACACATTAAACTCAGGGGCCTGCCAAGAGGTGCTCCCAGGTTTGTGGCAGAGACCAGTTCCCAGCAGTTATCAGCACTGACAAAGTTGATGCACGAGAGCTCTGCTGCTACGTGAGGATATCAGTTTCTAAGCATCTTTCTACCTCAAGCTCAGGTGAGAGTGTCAGAACATTAAGCTTTTCTCCAGGAACAGTCACCAAAATGTATCTGGGCTGAATTCACCAATCTCTGTGTTGTGTTGCCTTCTACCTTGGTGCCTGCATGTGCAGTCCAGCACAGCAGCACTTTGCATCTCATCATCTCCCCAGGCCTCTCCCTGACTGCCCAGAACCGTGCTGCCAGCCTGCTCACTCACACAGCCCCTCTCCTCTCCCCAGAGAGCTGAGACCTGTGAAATACCCTCTCACTGGGGCTCTAGCCACTACTCTCTTTATGAGCCAAAGGCAGCCTGCAAGGAACAGGATTTTTTTCAGGCCTGTTTTCCATCACAGATGCACAGAGGTGGATAAAAGCTCAACACAAGCTATTGGGCTGGTTATCACAGGTCACCAGCTGACAGGCTGCATAGTTTAATTTCTGCCTCCAAGTACTGTTAGCTACTTGTTTTCTCATTTGCTGTCCACCACTGGGCTCCCAGGGGTGCTGCCAGCATGTAAATATATTTCTGTATGAATTCTAGTTATTTAGGAAAGAAATAAACTCCTTCCCATTAGTGAGAGGCCCGGTTTTAAAGTGGTGGGGGCTCTGCTTAACTCCTGTTCTACCAACCTTCCTCTACAGGAAACATTTCTCTCTGTTCCACACGAGGTGCCTGTGTGTGTTCAAGCAGCGGAGCCGCAGGTACAGCCCAGCAGTCCACGGCACAGCCGCGCTCCAGCGCTGTCCCCTCTGCAGCCCTGTCCCTGCTCCAGTGCTGTCCCTGCTCCAGCCCTGTCCCCGCTCCAGCCCTGTCCCCGCTCCAGCCCTTTCCCTGCTCCACGCCTGTCCCTGCTCCAGCCCTGTCCCCGCTCCAGCCCT
>VWZW01006989.1:2477886-2645343 GCA_013397115.1 Edolisoma coerulescens
TCCCTGCTCCAGCCCTGTCCCCGCTCCAGCGCTGTCCCCGCTCCAGCCCTTTCCCTGCTCCAGCCCTGTCCCCGCTCCAGTGCTGTCCCCTCCGCCGGTGCCCGGGTGCCCGCGGCGGCCGTAGCACAGCGCACGGAGACACCTCGCGGCGAGCCCTGTGACTACACAGGGTGCCAGAGTCCCCCTCCCCGCCCAGCCCCAGTGACCCAAGAGCCCCTGGCCAAGGCCGAAGGCAAGCAGTGCTGGACCAGCTCCTGTGAACAGTTGAAAAGGCCAAGGCTGTTACCCTGTGCAGTACAGTGGGTAAGCGAGCGCGTGCATCACCCGCAGGAGCACCCAAAGCCCAGCAGCAGCACAGCAAGCTGGGCAGAGGGCCCAGGGCAGGAAGATATTCAAGCCTATTGGCCAAAGCAGATGCTGTAGAGTTGGTTTTCGAGAATCTGTCAGTGCTGTAGGAGAGCAGAACACAGATGACCCTGGGACAACCTTCTGTTCTGCACAGATAGGGTATAAAAGTAGTTTTTCTTCTTAACGCTGACAAAAAGAGATGATGCAGGACATTGCATCACAAAAAGAGATGATGCAGGACACTACATCACAGCTGAGGAGATTCCCTGTGGAGAACGGGCCACACAGATTTGTACTTCATCAGTATGCATCTGGCCAAAACTCCTGGGACCTGCAAAGTTTTTCCCAAAAGGGCTGAGATAATCGCCCACTATGTGGCCAGAGACAGAGCCTACTTGCTGCCTACTGGCCGTGTGTGCATGTCTGCCACAGAGCAGAGTGTTCCTGTGAAAATGAGAGGCTGGCAGCCTACACTTCTGATGCTGAGGCACTGTTGGAAGCTTGCTCTGCTTGGGAGCTTTGGTTTCCTTGACTTGAAAACAAAGTAGTAATATATGACCTGCAAGGGTGTCATTATCATAGCAGAGATCTTGGAGGTCCTTGGAAGAGAAGTGCTGGAGAAATGCAACCTATTAAAAAATGCAGTTTTCTCCTTGCCAATTCTATTCCGCTTCAAGGAAAGGGGCTTTTGCAATGACAGCTGGGATGTGCTGGTTTTGACAAGTCAGAGTATGCAGGTTTTGATGGAAGTTTTAAGTGAAACATGACTAAAAGACTACATGGTTTACAGTGTTTTGCCTTCCATGCCCAAGTGCTTCACCTTTCCTAGAAACAATCAAGGCAGTGGGCACTGAAGTGTCAAGAATCCATACTTGGTTTCAGCAACGTACCAGCAAGTCCAGAAAAGCACAATTGTTCAGACAAGTTCTTTAGCATATTCTCCCACTGGGCTTCTTCCTGGACAGCCTGAAACTGAGCCAGCTATGTCCCGGCTGATAATCTCTGCTCTTGTAACTCGTAGTTCTCAGGTAGTGAACTTACTACAAGGCGTATTTTCACACCTACTTGCCACTTTCTAGAATTCATTTTTCTTCTGCTAAAAATTCTTTCTGCTAAAAATTATTTTAATTTTACACTGAGGGTGCGATTTTCTTCCAAGGGTGACTGCCACACACATGTCCTTGGGAGCTGCACAAAGCCGCCCAAGGCCAGCTGAAAGGCCAAAGCTGCATGTGTAGATTTTCTCTGCAGTGCTTTGTGGAATGCTGCCCAGAGTGGGGGCTCAGGTGGGCTCTGCCTCCCAGGCCAGGGGAGAGGAGCTGGGAGGAGACACTGAGTGCACCTCACCCCTCCTGGTGTGCTGTAAAAGCTATGCTGGATGCACCAGTTGGTCTCAGGGCTCTGCTGGCAAGTGCTGGCGTGCACTTCAGCCTGCTCACATGCATGGGGAAAGCATCAGGAAGGTCTCCTGATTTTATAGCATCAGATCACATCTGGGGCCACAACCTGTTCCAGTGGAGTTAAGGCAGAATAGAAAGGAGATTTTGCCAATGTGTTAACTTTTAATTAAGTCTTAATGCCTTAATTAAAGCAAGGAGGGCTTAATTAAGGACTTAGCTAAAATTTAATACTTTAATGGGACTAAAGACTTTAATTTATCACCGAGCTGAAAAAGAAGAAAGCATTAGGGCTCACTCTGAGATGCACATACACACACTAGCCAATTATAAAAGAATCCTGGGGTGTCAGGTTCATCCATCAGAGCATGCTGTGCACAAGGGCAAATCTGTGGTTGTTCACATTTCCGTGTTACCTGCCTAAAGCATAAGCATAACTTGAGATCATTGTATTAAAAGGTACATGGTACCTTTGTCTCTTTTTAAAGACTCTTTCTGAGCTGATGAAGTCCTTCCTCTGGGCTGTCCAACTCACGCTGCAGCAGCAGCTGAGGGATGAGTCTGGAGGGGTCCTGGTGCACCTGCAAATGCCCAGGCTCTGAGCCCATGAGCTGCTGCTTCGGGGCACTGTGTGGTTGAAGATGCCCCATCACTGGCACATGGCCCACAGCTCTGAGGACTGACAGTCCTGCCCAGCATTATTGCAGTGACAGGAACACTGCAATGCATTTGACTGCCTTTTAAAGGCCACATTTTCACGGAGCTCAGAGCACAGTACCTCCCATCCTCCTCAGACGGGATGTTCGTCAATATTTCTTGTGCCTGGGAAATATGAATCCAAGCCACTGCATCTCACTTTCAGCTTTTCAAGTGTGACATCCTTACACTGTGACATCTGTACTTCACAAATAAGTGAGTTTCAAGGTGCTTCTGACTACAGCTTCTGAAAGATTCCCCACATGCACTGGTCTTTCAGAGGAATCATTTCCAACCATGTGACTTTTCAAGCTCATAATCCATTACACCAATTAATACAGTTACCTAAAGAGGAATCAGGACTAATGACAAGCACAGAAAATCTACCCTTTTGTATTTCTTTACATTGTGGTTTTGCCCTGTAACATTTTCTGAAACTCTTCTTGAAAATCTTCTGAGCAGTCAGTAGGTATCATTGTGATTTTACCAGCAGAGAAGTTGAGGTATGGATGGGGCAGTAAATGACTAATCCAAGATCAGACAGTGACCTCACAGATATTTTCAAGACACTTCCCCATCAGGCAGTGTGCAGCTGCACTCCTTTGAAGGCAATTGGAGCTTAAATAGAGCCTTAGGTTCAGAAAACTCAGCCCTTCTCCTGGGTGTAATGTGATACTATGTGGGGCTTGGCATTTTGGTCAGACTGTCATTTCTTCAAACAGAAATCTGCCCAGCCTCTGGAGAAAGGACACATATGTTTCCTATAACAAGATTGTACGTTATTTTTTATATGCATAGGAAGACTATAATATCTGAGAAAACTCATTATGTGCTAGCCATTCATATCTGCAATTCTCTGTGGAGTCACATAGGCCTAATACATTAACTACATCAGACACATGCAGGGCCAAAGCTTCATCTCTCTCCAAGGAGCACAGAGCACAGTGCAGCAGGATTGGTGGGTCAGGATGCAGAGACCCCTCTGTTTCTCTACTTGCCTTCATCAGGAGCAGAGCAGGCCCCCAGGAACCTCAGCAACACTTTGGGTAGTTATTCGCTGCCAGAGGTGAAAGCACAGCTGGGAGCAACGGGACACGGTGTGAGGGTGCAAGTAGCCCAGACGCATCCCCTGGGCTGGTTTGCTACAGGGACACCAACAGACAGGAACTTTAAGGAGTTCTGGGTGACTTTGCTACCCCTAGGACGTGCATATCCATGTGCAAAGTAGAGACAGCGTTAGGGGTTTGCAAATGTAAAATATTCCCTAAACCATGTTAGCAATTTCTCCCATAAATCAAGAAGATGTGCTGGGTTCCGCCTGCTTGCAATCCTCCCCAGGATATGAGGAGAACCACTCTCCTAGCACAGCTCGCTTGCTGAGTCTGCGTGCTCAGCCTGTGGAGGCAGCTTGGGGGTGAGGGGCTGGGGACTTGCCCCATGCACTAGCAGTAATTATTCTACTTTGATTCGTGCTCATCTCTGGCCCATGAAATCAAGGCCAAACCTTGGAGTGTGTGTGGGGGGTGAGGAGATGGAAGCTGGGCCCAAACTGCCTTAACTGGTTCCACAGAGCTGCTGCTTTCCGCAGTGAGCAAGCCAGAACAATGTCATCTCAATACCCCGTGCTAATCTGGGGGAAACTGAGCGTGACCAACTTCACGCATGACAGCCTGGAAGCCAAGCATGGGAGGTCAGCACCAGCCTCGCTCAGAGCTCCCTCACAGACAGCTTGGAGAGATGAGGCACACGGACAGCCGTGCTCTGTCCCAGCACCCCGTCACTCTCAGCATCCACGGCCACAGAGCTTGGCCATCACACTGAGACCCCAGTCCCTATGCTGACAGCCTGAGCATCCAGGGTCTCAGCTACCCACCAACAAGTAAGGCTGGTGCACGTTTTAGGCGTGCTGTCATTAACAAATGAGGCACAGCGCTTGATTAATTCCACAGGTTTCTTCCATTAGGAGCCACTACATCATTGCTACACGAGAGCCTTCCTCCCCTCAGCACTGACCTTCCTCCCACAGCTCGCCCATTTCCCTTGGCTGTGGAAGTTATTACAGACTGGTTATTTGAAAGACCTGGAAACCGGGGCAGCCGCTGCTTCCTTTCATCTCCAGCTCTGCTGCTCCTCACTCCTTGGCAGTTTGGAAGGATGGTGGAAGTAATTAATGGCTTGGGAGTGGAGGAGGAGGTGCTCCTAAGAGGGGAGTCAAAAATTCCTCTTGACAATGACCACATGTCTGAGGCTCGGCTACTAGTTCACCTGACAGCAATAAGGGCCTAATAGTCATTAGTCACCACTGTAGACACGCTCCATGCACTTCTCCATGCTCTTTTTTTTCCATGATGAAGGCTGAAAATAAAACAGCATCAACCACCCTGATGCTTTCAACAAACTTTTGTCACCTTGCAGGGAAAGACTGGGGAACTGATGGCTCGGAGAGCTTTGTCAGCATCCCCAGCCAGAGACAGGGAAGGATCTTCAAGCAGAGAAATATAGCAAATAAAAAAAGATTTTAAAACATCAACTAAAATCCACCAGGAAATGAGACAGCTGGGAAGGGACAGAGAATAGCCACAGGGAATTCAGGCTGATCGATATGGAAAGTTTGTGTGACCTGATTCCATGTGACCTGCAACTCCCATTTTACTCTCCCTGTCTCTCTTCCTCAGCAGTCTCTCCCATACCACCGTGCCATTAATTTCTCTCTGCACCTGATCCTGGGTTACCTAAGGGCTTATATTCAAAGAACTTTGTTTCTGTGGTGCAAGAAACAGGCATAAAAATACAGTGATCATATCATAGCCCAAAACCAAGCAGACAGCTTGGCTCTGCAGCATTATGTTTAGGGCAGCAGAGAGCAAGGGATAGACCCCAGCCCCTGCCTCCCGGCCCCATGCCTGCCCGGGCTGAGATGCTGAGGCCAGGAACCTGTGTGCTGCTCTCCCTGCTGCCTTTCCCACCCGCTCACACATGATAATATCTGAGGTTTTGGCTCAGAGTCACCTGTAATTAGAACAAAACTGGCAACTTTCTGATGTTAAACTTCAGATAAAATTGGTTCTGAATGAAAAAATAAAAAAGAACGAGTGTTATAAAGTGGAAATGATATATCTGAGAGCTGATCAGGATCTAGAAGAGTGATGCAGGAATGCTAATGCTCCTCCATGGAGGATTTGGATATTAAGTTTTGGGCTGAGTGCAAAACCAAAACGTTTTGAAATGCAGGCAGGAAGGGAGTGCGGCTCTGGGTCTTGGCAGCTATCTGCTTGCCAAACTGTCCCCCAGCCACGGAGACACCCTCAGGCTCTGAGCCTGTCCTAGACCTACTGACCGCAAGGCCAGAGGCTGAGGTACAGACCCGGCACCTGAGCTGTGCCCAGCCCTTGGCTTGGTATTGTCCCCCAGGAGTGCCAGCAAGGAACAAGTAGGCTTGCTGTCAGGGCTCTGCAGAGATCCCTGCCTGGGGCCTTCCAGCCTGCCTTGTCATGGAGCTGCTACACCGTGCCGGCTGGATTTTGGACTCTCAAAAGCCTTCTGGAGCAAAGGCTGCAGCTTTGCTTTTCTGAGAATTCTTTAGTTTTTCCGTTTTATAACCCAGCACTCTGCATCACCTATCCCCCTATGCCCCTGCCAGACAAATTAATCCTGCCATTTCCATTTTTCAACGGGAAAACAGGGGCATAACAAATCACAGTAGTTGGCCCAGGGCCAGACAGAAGATCTGACCTATTGAATCCAGGTCACGCAGTTCTTCAACCAGGGTCTTAATTCCAGGATCATCAATTCCTCCATCCACAGCTGTCCAAGACAAGACTTTTTTCCCAGAAAAGTAGGTAAAAGACTCATTGGGCCCAGCTGCCTTTCATAAGTTTCTTTGCCAAGCTTTTCTGCCCCATTTAAGAGGGCTCAGGCATGGTTTATAAAATATCAGATGGAGAGCTCTGAGATAAAGTCCTTTCTTTTTGTAATGCTCAATACAGTGCGTGATTTGGCTGCAGAGGAAAAGCGTTGCTGTTTGGAAAAGAGTTCTCCTCTTTGCCTGACCTAGACATCAGTCATTGCAAGTAATTGTCGTATCACTGAGAGAAGAGCAGATCATTTCACCAGTGGAGCAGCCATGCTGTTTTTGAGGAAAACTGCAGTCTCCAAGGAAAGCTGCAACAGGCTTGATTGGCGCCCAGCTGCCATGCAGAAGTTAAACCAGATGAGCTGTGTCAGCCCAGTGGAAGGCAAATGCATGGTAGCTGCTCCAAAAGCCTCTCTGCCCCTAGATTTGTCACTGACTGCATTGTTATCTGCAAGGGGGCAGAATCTAATCAGAAACACATTTTTGAGTGAAGGACTGACCTCTGCAGTATCACCAGGAATTTCTGAGGCGGTACAGCTGTGCAAGTGCCTTCCCATCTCTGTGAGGCAGAGTCATGCCCACTTCCATTTCAGTGCTCCAAGATCTCACGTGGCGCTGAGCAGCATTTCTTTCCATCTTAAATCCATTCACTGTGTTTGAAATACAGCTGTGGAGCACTGAGATGTTTCAGAAGATGGCAACAAGTCAGAGAGGATCAACTGAAAGGATCAAAGACTCTAATAAGAACCCTTGCCTATCGCAGCATTTCACCATGGTATTTCTACACTGTGTTCAATACTGTGTGTTTGGGCCACTTATCACTTGTCTTCCACAAAACCACCTCCTCTCAATTTGAAGAAGCAAGAAACACAAAAATGCATACATAACCTTGTTCTAATGATTAATTATTCTCACTGACAATAATAGGGGGGTAAAGTGCCCAATTTTATAATTATATGACTTCACCTTTCAGCCAATTTCTTGTTCTGCCTTTCCACTCAGATTACTAACAGCGTCTAGTTCTTGGTATTTTCCTTCTGAAAAGTCGCTCATCTACTGTAGCCAAGTCACCTCTCAGACTTCATTTTGGAAAGTCAGATGAGCTGAGCTGTTTAAATATTTCACACTGTTTAGCTTGAAAAATTGTTTGTGATGGCCCTTCTCCCCTGCTCTTACCCCATCTCCATTTTTAAAATGTGGAGCTAACCCCAAATGCAGGCTATAGAGCAAGTCCAGGCATCAGTCTCACCAGGGTAACCCAGGGCCAGAATCCCCTACTTACTGTTCCATCCTGATCCCTTTTCAGAGCCCCTTCCCAGAGGGAAGACCCTAAGACCATCCCAGGACACAGTTCCCACTCCAAAACTATTCTTGTGAAGGCAAAAACTCCCTTTGAGGTCAGGTGTACAAGAGCTGTGAAGACTCTGAGCTTGGTCTCCAATGGGAGCAATAGAGGAAATTCTACAGAAGCTAATAACAGCCTCAAAATGTAATTCATTTCCTGCAGAGCATTTTATTAATGCCCCTTGAACAGCCACATTCTCAGAAATGTACAGTATCCACATTGTACCAAATGTACAGGTGCTCAGCATTGGAGACCTCTGAAAGCCAGCCCCAGGGCTCAGGCTGGAGGGTGCTGAACACCTCCACATTCCTGGGCACTGCACGCTCTCCATGAAGCCTCCCTAAATGCACCAATTTCAGGCTTTGAGGTGGAAACTCTGGAAAGGGTTTGCTGGTATACCAATGACAAGAGTTTACTATTAATTGCTGATAAAACTTCACAGAGTAAGAGACATGATTTCTTTGCTATCTTTCAGCTTTGTTTTCAGGACTATATGAAGTAGTCCTGAAAAAAAATCAAGAGCAAAAATTCTTTAAACAAAAACTATAAGAATAATAAAATAACCAGAAAAATAAAATACAGAAGAATAAAACCACTCAGTCAATGCTTTGTTTCCTTGTTTTGTTCTAATCTACCTGATTTTCCCCTAAACCTACTCACAAACTGCACTTTAGGAGAAAGCATGTATCAGTAATTCTAATGAACATGTCCATTTTCCAGTGATTTGAGGTCACTGTGGGATCAGGGAGCAGATGAGCTGAACGTAAGTTTTTTCATCTTATTTTGCAAGTAAGGGCAGGCCTCACAATTCTCTTGCATACATAAATCCTATAAATGCCTGTGCACCTTGTACATGGGATTAAGACCTTTTCAAGGTGAGAAGTTGTAGGCATAATGATATGGTTGGAAAGCTGAGTCTTCACCTGGCATTGAGACAACTTATTCACAAGTTCCTGTTCTTGACAGCTGGCCCTCTGCAAGTGGAATATTTTCAAAAGCACTCCCAAAAGTTAAATCTTCCATTTTAATATTCAAAATAAGAAACAGCCCTTCCAAAACACTTGGCACTGCCTCTCTGAAAATCACCAGTCATGTCTGTGCTTATTTTATAACATCTGGCAACTTTCTGTCATGCCCCGCTGCTGGGTAGCAACCTTGGTGACTTTTTGGCAGCTATAACATTATTTGCTCATTTCAATCCCAAGGCTCAGCTGCTGGATTGAAGACTCTGAACAGCAGAGCACTTAGCTGCTTTTCATGGTTACTGGGAAACACCTAAAAATGCAAAACAAACATATCCTAAAGGCTCAGATGCTAAAAGGAAGATTATATTTTTAAACTCTTGATTTTTTGGCCTGCTGCATACGTTTTGATCACTGAGGGTTTTGCAATTATGCAAATGGCTGAAGAACCCTCTGAAGCTTGGGCTGAGCTGGAGTTCAGACAGATACCTGTAATAAAATCCCATGATGACTTAGGAGTGCCACTTCAGGCAAATACCCCTTTCCACGATAAAGAGCAACACACTATTGCAATAAGCTGGGTTCTTCTCATTCTTTTGCCTTCCTGATGTTTGGCACAAGTCCAAATCCTCTCTGTTTTCCACCCACCCATCATACATATTCTGCTAAATATCCTGTCCTCTTGTCGTTTTGGCAAAAAATAAACTATGCACGAGAAAGAATTATGCCTGTGAGGCTCTCATAAAAAAATTCCTGTGAACGATAAATCAAAACAAAATAATAATTATCACCAGCACCAGGACCACATTTATGTTTCTCATATTTTCCTCTTACTTTTCGTAGATTATCAAGTCTACACAGGAACAAGAGCCAGATTTTCTTAAAGATATTGATACACCAGTAATCTCCAACTCCAAAACTGAAGCTCACCTTGTCTACAAGAGAATGCTCTATGCTATTTAGGAAAAGGTTTAAAATTTCCTCTTAGAATTATAAATGGTACATTTCTGTCCTGGAAACAAGATGCCTTGTTTTTTCCTATGGCTACATAAATCTTCCATGGTCCCTGTGCTACTCCTGACTTGCATTTAATAAATAGTGAGTAGTTACAAAGTGATTTTTTTTCCTAAGGCTCTCAAAGGCATTGACATGTACGCATACTCTGTAGATGGGCAAACTGAGGCACAAGGGACTTGCCCAAATGCACAGTACGGCTGGGTGGAGGCAGCTGCCTGATCCCACTCAGCAGATGTGCGGCTTTCACTGGCACAGCAAGTCCGGATCAGGCTCAGGGGCATTTCCCCCTGGGACCACTGAGCACAGGGAACATGCACCCATACAGGAACAGCACCCGGCTCAGAGGTGTTCTCCAGCCATGCTGGGGCTGAGGAATGCAAGCGGGGCTGAGACAGGAGTTTCCCACTCCTGCAGAGAGGGCTGGGCTCTATGAAAAGGGGAGGGGCCAGTGAGACCACCTCTCCTCCCTGCTGGCCAAGTGCTGCCCAGGTTTAGGATGCTGGGCTTCCGTGTGACATGGACCAAAAGGACAGAGTGGAGAGGCTTAGAAGGAAACATTCACTAAAGAAATATTGAAGGAATCAGCATGGTTCAGTCTAGAAAAGAGAAGGAAAAGCAATACTCCACTGTTTTTCCCAGCTTGGCAAAGTACTAAAGGCTCCAGTCCCTGAAACCATGGGGAGCTGTGGCAACCAGCACCCAGAGCTAAGGTGTAACCTCACCTTTCTTTCCCCAGCAGCCTTGGAGCTTGAACAGAGCCAAGTCCTTCCAAAAGCCCAAGAGCAGATGGAATTAATGTATGAAGCCCCACCAAAATAAACATCTATGGGACTTTTTCTAACACCTCACAGGAGCTCAGACAACTATCCAGCCTTTTTGTCAGCACCTGTCAGCTTATTCCCATTCCAGCAGGCATCAGGACTTGTGCCTCTGTGTGCTCTTACAACAGCAATTAGGCTCATTAGAGAGCAATTAACACTATTACTTATCAGCAAAGTTCAGAAGTATTTTAAAATGAGTTTGTAAATACATTCGCCCACAAGAAAAAATACCATTTGCTGGATTTCGGCATTCCTGGAACTCAACTGCACCTTTTGCTGTGTAAAAATGAAACAATAAAAACCCACATGTGATTCCTAACCAAATCCTCTGAGAAGGGGCATTGAAATATATATATTTTTATGAGCTCTTACTGTTATGATTATGTAGGAAATTATGGCATTGCTTTTATCTTAATACATGAACTTTTGTGTCAATACATTAGCTATGTTAGTGTCAAACAAAATCCTGATTGCAAAGTGATGTAATGTGTGAAGGTGCATGCCCAGCCAGACACACCGTGGCGGGAGCAGCTACCGCAGGCGCAGTGTAAGGATGAACCTCACTCCCCACACAAGTCAAAGTAATTTATGTGTAGCAATACAGTTAAGAAAAGATAATTCAAGGCACTGGACATTTACTGAGAGAAACAGCACAGATCTAAGCTGTGGCTGGGATCCTCTGATGAGCTTGCCCTGTGAAATGGAGCGTGATACAGATGCTGGAGACCACAGAGACACAAACTGTAAGCTGAGGTTCAGAACAGATCAGCACCTCCAATGCCATGATATGTTGCTTGGGTGAGCTAAGCACTGTCTACAAGCTAGTAAAGCCTGAGATTTATCAGACTAATGCAACCAGATTGCATCTGAATCCAAGCTGGTTTACATGCAACAACTTTCCCAGCCCCACAGTATGTTCTCCTACTCATCCAGTCTGAAGCTACCACAGTCTGGTCCCTCTGGCAGACACTAAAACCTTACTCATACTCAGTGTTCACTGAGGTGAAGTACTGAGGAGAAAACCAAGCCCTCTGAAAGCACCCATGGAGGATGGCTGATTATGCACGGGGTGAATAATAAATAGATGTAGTCTATAAAAATGAACACCCTGCAAGTTGTGGAGAATAGGCAGTGGGACATTGAGCTGGGATCCAAATGTTATCACTGGAGATAAACTGATACCCCTTGGCAGCACAGGGTGTTTCTGCAAGACAGAGTGTGCTAGGTAAAAATATGTTTGGAGGGTCAGAGACCTTAGGACCAGCCTGACATCTTATGTCACTTAGGCCAAAGAGCTCGTCCTGTGAGTTCTCCACCAGCCATCTATGGCAGGGTGTTAGGGGGAAGATTGTGAGGCACTTGTACCTGGTAAGCCTATTAGTTTTATTTTCATAACTACAGTCTCCCAAATGTAAATGCCAAAAAAGCACATCACAGGCCTGGCAACATGAGCCACAATCTTGGAATGTGACTGCATGGTACTGTCGAGGGCAAATTTCTAAACATTCCCCACCCTTTCCTGAGAAATGCAACAACACAGGCTATTAAATAATCTCTTCATTTTAGTAATTTAGTTGCTGTTTGTACAACGCTTTGAACGTGCACGGTGCCACAGCACAGAAATGCTAAGTACTGAGTTATTTAGCTGTAAAGCCTGTGATAATCCCTCATTATGAAATAATAATTAATCATCATCATTTTATTCAAGAGCTCCTCACCCCTACCCCCACCCACACCCTACAGGCACTGACCAAACTCTCTCCTGTCTGGACAGGATAGGTTGGTTATGGATGGAAAGTTCAGGTCTGAACTCTCCCAAAGTTCAGGGCTGTGCCTACCTGTGCGTCTCACCCAGCCCAGTGGAGCGACAACGCTTCCTAATCTCCAGCTGAGGATCAAAGCTACGGATCCACCCAGCCCAGCCATTCCCGTCATTCTTACTAGTCCAGAGAGGGAAATTGAGACATTCAAAGGGTAACTGAGGACTTCAGGAGATTGCATCTAAAGGAGCTTTCTTTTTTCAAGAGGAACAGAGTACCTGACTCAGCCAGCTCTGTCATCTGTGTAAAGATGGGGCAGATCTTCTAGGCCTCCCTTCCTGGGGGCAAGGAATGTCCTGTTCTTAGTGACTGCCCAGAGCAAGGTGCAGGGCACTGTGAGGCTGTTTGGTTTCAGAGTTATCTGTATTAAAAGCAATTTGGCATTTATAATGTTACAAATTAGCAGAAAAATATAGTCATGGCTGCTGCAGGCAGAAGACAGAACAGAGCCTGCACATGTGAGAAGCCAGAGAGGACATACTATGGCAACACTGGGACCTTGAACTGGTCCCCAGCCACTTCCACCAGCTGTAAAGCCCCGGTGCATTTACAGCCTGGGCAAGCACTCATGAAATGAAGAGGCAACAGACAGGGCTTAGTCACCAAAGAGGAAGATGCAGGTGTCTCCTCCTGCTTGGGACCCTGAGCTCTCCCCAGCAGCTAGCAGTGCAAACAGTAAATTCCTACAGTGAGTGTCAGACCTCTTCCCCCCATCCCACCTCTTAAAAGACCCACAATTCTCACCAGACATGAAGGTGAGAACATACTTCTTGTGGAAGCTGCTCTGCTTTGCACAAGATGTTGTTTCAGAGCCAATGTAGATGTTCATGTACCAGCTGAGTGGAGATGTGCATTCCTACATGGGTTTGAAGATTTGTCTCTAAGTGTTCTAAGTTATCTTTAACTTGCACAGCACAACCCTCACAGCATTACAGACATCCTTACAGCCAGCAGGTCTCCCACCACCCCTGATCATCCTGGAAAACCATGCCTCAGCCTTCTCCCAAAACTTTACCAAAGAGATGTCTGTAGCTCTCCTGTCTACTTTAAAGCTTTAATCAAACTAAAGCGGAAAACCTTGTGAGATGCTGGAGAGAATCCAAGATTAATGTCCTAGATACCAAAAGCAAGCTTAGGGTGAGCTAAGTTACATCTGACTGACAAACAAACAAAGTTTGTGTGAATAAAGTTTCCTGTGCATCCTCCCAGATAGGCAGTACTCACAAAAGCTGTTAGTTTAGCACTTGTCATTAAATGGAGCAGCAAGAGGAATGACTGGGTGGGGATGGCTGCTATGAAGGGTCATTTAGACACAACACTAGTAGTAATCCTTTGGTATGAAAAAATCCCAAAGTCCAAAGCCTTGGTCTGCTCTAGAGTGCAGAACCCTGGAGGTGGAACTCAGCCGATTTGGGCTCTTAACCTGTGATAGCTACCTGATAGCTCACTGTGCCATGGCTAGGGTTCAGGTATGCTTTAAGAACTGATTTTCTTAGTTAAGCTTTTCTTTTGTAACTAACTTGCTTCCAACTTTGTAATCAGGCAACTGAACACCTTTTGATGCTAATTAAATATATTAGAGTTTTAGGCTAGCTCAGTGTTTAGCGTGGAGCCCCTCCTCTTTTCTGGAGGTAGCAAACCTAAATAAATCAGAATTGCTGACATGCCCCTTCGGCAGCTGAGCTAGGAATGATGTGAGCACTGGTGTCAGGCAGTGCCAGGTGAAGGGAGACTCACACTCCTTAGCAGATGTCACACAACAGTTTCTGTCATGGAGCAGACACAGCAGAGCAACAAACTGCTCTAGCAATGTACCCCTTACCAGCACCTCTATTTCTGTGAGACACTACAGTGAGTTCTTCATGATGTTGTGAGAGAAAATGCTAACAAAAGTCTATGCAGGATGCATTAAATAGCCTGAAACCACTTCAAAGACGGAATATGAAAAGAATTTTTAAGAGGGAGGGATTTGGGGAGGTTTTGGAAGTATTCTGGACAGATGTATTCTTGTGCTTTTAGTTCAACAACCTTTTCACTATTCTTTTTTGATAGTGTGGAAGAAAATATAATACCAGCATTGGAAAAAAATTCCAGAAAACACTGGAAGAAAGTTGGATTAGCTTTTCATTCTTGCAGGAGAAGGTATCCTGAAATTCAGGTTATTTAAGCTCCAAATAGTTAAATTAATATGAGAAAGAAGACTTTCACTTCTAAATGTGAGTGGTATTCACAACTGGATAGGGGGGCTTCTCCATCACTCACACTGTTAAAATATAGAAGAGGAGATCTTTCTGCAGTAGAGCAGGGCAGCTGTTACCGGTCCATAGGTATTGCTGGATATCTTGCCAGTGCTGAAGATCTTTGGTTTGCCGTTACAAAGCAGGTCTCTTCTGCCCATAAAGTCTCTCTAGTTAAATTAGACCAGGGCCAAATCTTGTTCAGAGTTACACTGATTTTAATCCAGAGCAAGTCCATGAACGTGTTCAATATGCACTAGGTTTACACCAGCGTAAGGAACAATATACTTAGGAACCCTCATATTTAGATTTTGATTTTCTCGCAGGAAAACAGACCATACCTAAAACAGTCAGACAGCTTTCTTTTCAGTAAGCTGGCTGCTAAGTATTAGTAAGATACTTCCCAGGCTGGGACTCTTGCTCTTTCTCTTTACTCTTCAGCAGGTTTCCCTTCAAATCAGGTTGTTTGCCTCTTGGCCATGGATATTTCTGCAAAGAATGACTTTCAGAGGGGATGACATTTCCAAAGTGCTCAGAGGGACAAGTCTGACCATGCTGTTCTGTGGCTGTGACACATTATCAGATACTGACCCAGAGGGAAGGTTTTTTGGCCAAAAAATGAGATAGAAATAGATCCTTTTGCCTATGTTGCAGCTTCTTGACAGTGAAGATGAAGAAATGGGGTATAGAGGGACACTGAGGAAGAATGACTTCACCACAAAGCTTTTCCCCAGCCAAGACTGGCAGTGGATTCACTAAGGAAAAGCAATGTTTCCAAAGCACACAGCCCTGTTTTCATCCTACAATGGCAGCAAAATTGGCTCCAGGTTTGACAGCTCAAAGGACAAGAGACAAGATGGCACAAACAAACCACAGGAGCTAAATAAAGGTCCCACTGGAACCTGACTTTGCTCTCACTCACATGGCTACCCATATGGCAATGGAATCACATAATTTTAAGGAAAAAATGGAGCACAAATTTTATTTTTTGAGAGATTACATTTCCCTCTTTGTTACAACACTGTATTTTAAAAGATTATGGTCATGTTATGCCAAGATCAGTTATGAACCTTGAGGTTTCCAAAGGCATAATGAAATACTAATCCCAGCATTTTGCCCTCCTATACCCATTGAGTGAACAGCTATTCTCCAAAGCTCTCTGATGATTACACCACGTCATTGGCATCTCCTCTTTTAAAAAACACTTGAGAAAATAAAATAAAAATCATGCTGTAAGCTTCTTCCCATCAGAAACCTCAGGGATCTTTAGCTGCAGAAAGAAAAAAGCCTTCCCTAGTGCCTGACAGCAAGTTGCATTCTTTGCTGAACGGGAGGTCAAGAGGTGACCTTGCCCCTGCCCAACTTCCTGATCCACCCCGGCTGCCAGCGCCGTGCCTGGGAGCCCTGGGCCGCTCCGGGCTTCCTCGCAGTGCAGGCCGGCACCAAAATGGCCTGACAGGGCTGGAGGGAAAAGGAAGCTGCTTCTATTCCCACAGCCTGTTGTTTATTTTTAATGGTAAATGGCAGCTCCATCACTGCATCCCACAGGTCCCAGGGAGGGCTGCAGACTGCACAGGGACCACGGGCTCGTGAGCTGCACAGGTGCCACCACAGCTGGGACTCTGCAGGGGTTCAGACAATGCTGCAACAGGCAGCGAGTGCCAGGGAGCGGTGAGAGGTCAGCCTCATGAGACTTACCTCAAGACTCTTTTGCTTTGTACCTGATTTTTTATTTTCTTTTCCTTTGCTTCCTCTTAAAAAAGGGATGACACATACTATCAGGTACATCAGGGCTGACTTTTGACTTATTAAATAATTAGGTAAAAGTTGCTGGAGATGCTTGGATAAAAGGTGAAAAGCACCATCACTACAAAAAAAAAAGCAAAAAATGCTAGTAAATCATGAAAGATAGAATGGATCCACATGAAGAATCTGAAAATTGGACTCAACAAAGCACATTTCTCACTAAAGACTAATCTGAATGGCAAAGTCTTTGAAAAAGCTGCAAAAAGTTCAATTTAATGCCCAGTTCAGGAAGGCATCCTTACCCAATAAAGAAGCCTAAATTCTTGTATTAAAAAGTTAAACATGTACTTAAATGATCTTCTGACTCGCGAATATTATACTTCATTCCTAGGGTAAAAGTATTTCCACTTACATTTCACTGCAGGGCTGGGGACAAAGAGAGTCTTTGCTCGTAGGTTTGTTGCCATCTTGAGTTTTCTTTTGGGCCTGAACTGAGAACTGCTGCCCAATGGGATACTGCAAGGCCTTCAGGAATGGGAACTCCAAAGAAGGAACAGTACCAAAGCACATCCTTTGCATGAGACACAAATCCAAGCTCTTTTTTCTAGCTGCAAACATGCCACAGAGTGGAGGCAGCAGCCAATCAATGCCCTGACAGTGTTTGTGTTACAGTGACCCTCATGGACGTCTCGGTCCTTTGGCAAGAGAGTCGTAGCACCACAGGAAGAGTCATGCTCCATCACAAATGTTTTTCTCTGAGCAACCAGCAGCACAGACAGTTCCTTTTGCTTCTGAGGAAATGTCTGTGAGGGCACGCAAGGGAGATATGCAGGAAGCTCCATCTAGCCTTTCTCATGTTAATCACTTGTCTGTCATAACACAACAGGTAAATCTCATTGTACAAGCAGGCACTTGGAAGACAAAGACAGCCACCCGTATGTGAGGCTTAAAATGACTGGCAAGTGCAGAAAATTGTCCTACCTGAGACAATTACGTGCCATTCTGTGAGTGAGCTTGGGGTTCCCCTTCTGAAGCATTGCAGACATGCAGTATTTCTTTCGCAAAAACAAACACATTTTGCCAAATAAATTTGTGCTGGCTGTATCATCAATTCTTTGAGATTGAAATGCTTTAATACTCTTTGGCTTTACAGGGCTAATATTTTTTGCACAGGGCTGTAGTAATACTGCTGTCTCATCTGACACACAGCTTCTTGTGAGAACAGTATGTTCCTCCCAGGTAGCTTCTGAAAATGAAATTTCAGAGGAGTTTTGCACCAGCACATGTAGCGGTATGGGGCGGCTGCGGCCTGCTTAGTTTTTCCAATCATCATTTGCTTCCATAAAAAAGGAAGAAATGGTGACTATCCTAACATTCCTAGATTCTTGCAAGGCTGCCTTCCTCTGCTCCTCTCTGCTAAGCTTTATTTGTCCCAGGTCTGCCGAGCTTTAGCTGTTGCCACACAGTAACAACATGAGCACAGCTCACTGGCAAGAGAAGTCTGTTTTATAGCCACATCCCCAGTGGCACTGACTGGTGTTAGATAGGTTATGCCCATGTCCCACAGTGAAAGTTATTATACACTCACTCATGGCTATTGCTGCGTGCTCGATGCTGCTCTATATAGCTATTGTACCCTGAGGATTTAAATTGTCAAGCAAAGAGCCTGCTCTCTATTTTCTTTGCTCTTGTTCTGTGTCTGCTTTACATACTGATGGAGGATTACCCTGGTTTTACCTGCTTGTCAGGCAGCTATTCCACTAAGTACTAACTGTATTGTTCTAAATCTCTCACATTTCTTGACTAAAATTCAATTTACTTTTTTTGTCACAAGAACCACATGTCTGATTGTCCTGGGCTCATTCTCCTTTTCTGGTTTTCCTTGTCTTTTCAAAATGAAAAGCTTGCAGAAAAGCTTTAAGTGAGCTAATGGAAGGGGAGATTGTTGTTTTTAAGGCAGATGTGTGTCTAAGAGCATTTTGGCACTGTAGAAGGAAAAAAAATATAGCCAAAGCAAAGGCTTCAAAGAAAGTCAGTGTCTGCTGTCTTTATTCTGCATGCTATACAGCAGTTGGTGTTTTGCAATGGCATGGAGCACAATGACCACATATAATCTTTTCTTTCTCTGTACATCTGCTAAACACACACTTCACACCCAACAGCTCTTTAGGTCCCCTTTACCTAAGTCACAGGATAGGCCCTGGGTGCCCCAACTCTTGGTAAATGTAGATGGAAAAAGACACAAAGAGCAGTCAAGACTTCTGGATCACGTGCAGGAATGGTTTGTTGATGGGGAAGGATGAGAAGGAGAGATGAAACCTGCAGCCAAGTTCTCGGCCAGGCTGAAGCAGCAGTGGGTGGGCTGCGAAGTCGCAGGAGGACGTGGAGAGGACGGGTGCCTGGCCAGGGCTCAGTGGCACTGAGGGGCTGGAGAGTGGCAGTCACCCAGCCTGCTCCTGTCCTTTGCAGCTGCCACTGCTGGCTTAGAGGTTTGGTGCAAAAGAACTCAGCTCAGCAGGAAGGGGAAAGGGTGTTGTGGAGGCAACTGCCAGGGCAAAGAGGGGATGAATATTTCATTTGTTACGGGGCCTGAAACAGCTCTTAGCAGCCCTGAGTGCGAGAGTCATGTTGCAAGGTGGGGGGAGAGGTGGGTGCCAATTTGTCAACAAAGCTGCTTCAGAGTTACACTGAAGATTTATGAGTGATTGCATGGTCCTTCTAGCAACCAAATACTGCTCAGGGTAGGTGAGCCTCATGCTCTGGAAGGATGACAGAGCTCAGATGTGTTCACTCAGTCTGGCCTGGCTGGAGAGCACTGTTACCTGCACACTTCCAAGGCAGCAGCTAAGGCCTTGGAGCTCCAAGGTGTCCTGGGGAGTCACTTCTCCCTGGACATTTAGTTGCAGTTGACCATTAAGTTCCTTTTAAAATGTCATCCAGAGGGTTAAGAGACAGACCACAGTCTCATAAAAGATCCAGGGCAGAGTCAAGACAAGAATCTGACCTATGGACTTTACAGACACGGCACACTGGGCTCACACAGAGACACAGCTGTGAGAGGCTACTGTCCACACTTTGATTCACACTGGGGTTGTAATATAAAACATCATCTTTGATTAATCAGTTTTGATGTGTGTCCTAATAGAAGGAACAAGGCACCAACCTGCAGGATAGAAGTGCTAGATTTTGGGCCCGAGCCCTTGTTATTTCCAAATCAGAAAGACAAAACTGAAACGAACAAGCCAGCTCAGTGCTATTTGACCTCCTTATAAATCCTGACAGCTACCAGTGTCCCAGCCCAGCCTTCACAGGCACTCACTTGCTTCCCTGTCCCACTTAGTATACCCAGCTCCTCGTTGTCCCAGGTGGAGCCCTGCCCTGACAGTCTACCTGGAGCTTTGGACAACAGCACAAAAGTCTGGTTGTGCTCCTGCACAAGCTGGAACGGGCTCAGATTGTCGGAACAGCTCTAACTCTACAGTGTGTGAGATGTGTTATCACCCAGGGATACGGATGTAGTTCATTGAGTGCATTTAATAAGCTTAGCTAAAACCAGATTGGTTTTAGGACATTTTAAACTGATTAAGCTGGGCCATGTGACATGGCTATGGCTTCAGGTGGAGATGAGACCTTAAATGATTATTTTGCCTCTTAACTCTAACAAGGAGCCAAAATTTCCAGTTTTTGCTGCTGATGCTAAAGCAATTATTACTGGAATAAATCTGGAATAAAGCTGGGAATGCTTTAAAAACAACAACTTATTCTTCAAGGGAAATATTCCTGTTGGAGTTCAAATTCAAGGTAGCATTGAGATTGAAGCTGGATTTCCCAGTCACAGCTTGAGCTATGTGGGATTAACAGAGCTGAAGTCAGTCAGAGGAAAGGCAAGAAACACTGCTCGGGTGTAGGACATCCTTCCACCTCAGGAAAAGCAACACAGGCAGGGCCTCTTTCAGGAATATTTCAGGAATTAGAAGTAGACATAAATAGTTTTATGACATGATTCTAGAAGCATTTTTTTAACCCCCTGCTTCCTCCTGTAATATAACAGACTTCTGAAACACTGCAACTCTTCTTCTTAGCTCAGTCACTGCAGTTTGGGCAAGAGATAATAGACCATGCTCTTGGACATGTCTCAGCATCGAGTGAAGGGTGTTGTTTGGAATACCTTGTTCTAACCCACGCCTCAAAATTTTCCCCTTCCCCACACTGGATACTAACCTGGGAGAGAGTAACTTTCCCCTGAAATCACCTTTCTCTTCAACACCAGCCGGTGCTGAAGCTGGGGGTCAAAGCATGCTCATTCAGCAAACTAGAACGCTGCAAACAGCATCCCACCCCCAGCAGAAACACCAAAATCATTATCTTTTAAGGAACAGCCAGCCCTCAGGCTGCAAAGAGAAGGGAGTGAAGGACCCACAACCCTGCACAGCTCCCACTGCAAATTTACTGGCCTCCTGTCTCGTTTTAACAGAGTGAGGTTGGGGGAGAGAAATACCACACATAAATTCGCACAATCAGTCATACAAGGGGGAGAAAAAAAAAATCCACAGTCGTCTCCAAGATTTACGAGCCCCCCTGAGCTACAGCACAGAAAAAACAAAGACACACACACATACACACAAGGAGCGAAGGGAAACGTGATCCCACTTGCAGCTTTATTCCTTTATCATGTTCCCTGACAGCAACCTGGGCCCGGGCCGTACAAAGAGGAAGCACACAGAAGGTGTGGCTATGAACAGCAGAGCAACAGCCCTAGACTAGTAATGTCCGTATTATAAAAGCTTGGCAATGTTCCTTCTGGATGGTCTTGAAGCACCACAGAAATCCTCCAGTGCCCCTCCAACCTCAGTTAAATTGGAATAAACTGAGTCCTGGCATCCCAGCCAATGGAGCCGCTGCAAACTCACCTGGCATAAGCTGGGACCGAAGTATGTCCCATCATTGCTCACACCCCTGGGATGTGCCCATTTGGACAAATGCTATCTGCACTGCCTACTTCACTTACAGTTCTTGCACAATTTTTAGAACAGCTATGCTTTAACAAGGAAGAGATCTGTAGATCCAGATCCTCAAGCGTGTTCTCCTATTTTGGACAACATGGCACTTGTAGAATTTAGATCCCTTTAAACTTTCTCAGTTTGGGCATTGAAAAATGCACTAAACAACACCATTTTTTACAAAAAGCCCCCTCGATTGTGGAATCGCCTCTCTCTCTCACAGAGACAGTAAATGGTACATCGGTAAATGATACACTTAAAACAATCTAAATCAAGTGAACATGACAAGAGCTTATCATCAATGATCAATCACACTGCTTGTTGCTACATTCCACCCAGTTCCTTACAATATTATATCATCCACGTAGGCTGTGCAGTGACAGGAACATTCCCCTCTTACATGTGTGTGCAGCACCTAACGCACACCTCCGGACCCAGTCCTGGGCTCTGACCACTGAGGAATGCTGTCTCTGCTGAGCTGCTGGTAGGAGATAAGAGAGGACCTCTTTGTGTAAATTAATAAATTCAATTAAGATTTCCATGGCCTGGTCATTATCCCTAACTAAAAATCTCCTAACTAAAGTGTTCCCACCCTTTTGCACGCCTCTGTTGCTGCTTTCTAACTAGGTTCAAAACCATAGATTTAAAAATTCTAAACATCAGTAAAGCTCAAAATAAACTCCGAATCAGATCTCAGTAGCCTATTTTAACAGCGTCTTCTTATAAATTTAACTTTAACAGCCTCCAGCTGAGGGGTGGTTGGGTACAGTTCACCAAAGCATATAAGCAGAGGTATGGTGCTAAGAAGCAGCCCAAAAGCACTATTTAGTTTTCTCACCACTGGTCCTGACTCCAGCACAGAACCAGTGACTGGTTTACATCTATTTTCCCATTAGTTGACATAAGCAGTTTAATCTGCAACCTGCCCTACCACATAGACTTAAAAGCCAGTGATTCCTTCCCTTTTCAGTCACATCATATGACCATGGCCAAAAAATATATTTGAACAGCTCTCCCACCTCAGGCCACTGAGTGTTTGAGGGATTATTTGGGCATGTTCCAGTTCAGACGCTTTTTCTGAAGTCAGTCTTTGATTTTTACCTTGGTAGTTCTGCTACAGCCTGAGATAAGTCATGGAGTCTGCAGACACTGATGCTCAGTCCTTGGGAACACCTGTAGAAGGGGAATGGCAGGTGCAGGTGAGAGAAGCACCTGGGCCAGCAGACCTGGGGCCCATGTCCCAGGTATGCCACCAGCTGACAGCCACTCAGAGCCAAGTTTTTAAAAATAACATGACTTGGGAGCACGAGCTGTCTTAGTAAAAGTCACTGATGAATTTTGAACTCTAAGACCCAATGCTTTTCCTAAAAGCCTTGGCTCCTAAAAGCCCTAGCAGGGCAGATGTGTGCAGACTGGCACCAGGAGCATCAAGTAACAACCAGCCTGATTGCATTTGGAAACAAGAGTTTCAGCAGAACTGGAATTGGTCTTTAATGACCAATGCTAAAGCCCAGAAATTAAAATGATCCTTTTCTATACTGCCAAATACATGTTAAACTTATGTTCTGTCTTTATAAGAAAGCTGTGGTGTATGAGGTGTTTGGGATTCAGTGCTGCACGGCTGAGGGGCAGGAGGCTGTGTCAGGCAGGGGCAGGGCCAGAGATGTGCTGCTCAGCTTCCTTTGAGAAATGGATCTGAGTATGAGCATGTGGGAGCTCTGCACCAGCCCATGGGATGGTTTTGCTTGGTCTGTAACAGATATTGCCTCAAACAAGATTTCTTCAAGGGGACAAGGCAGGCTGGAGGAGGACTAACACAGTGCCCCAGTGGCTGCGGGATGATGCATTTGTGCCTTACCATCACATCTGTTAGAAGCTCAAATGCACTTTGGAAAAAAAGTCCAAACCTCACTCCAACTAGATCTCATGCAATCCAAATCCTCCACTCTCCCACCTCCCAGAGCTTTTGTGCTGCACTTTCAGTGCAATTACATGCTAAATATCTGTCTGTCAATATGCTGGATCCCCTCAATTTGTATGACACGCTTTAACGCAGGCCTAGCCAAGCTTAATGGAATGACAGCTATGCCCTCCAACCATAGACCGAGTGCTGCTGGGAGAGCTTGCCCGACTCCGTGAGGAGCAGGGGAGGGGGAGGACAGAGGAAAACCAAATGCCACCAATTAGCTGCCACACTTGGACCCCTGGCTCCAAAAAAAAAGAGATTGCCACCTTCTTTATTGTTGGCTCTGGATGAAAAACCAGCAAGGGAATGCCATGCTGTGTGTGTTCCCTGGCCCCAGACAGACACACAGCCTCTGTCACGGGTGGTTTGCCAGCAGGTGTAAACATGGGTAGCATGTACCCTGCATTACTGGGCAACGCTGGGTTACAGCAGCTGAAGGTTAGATCCCTCCGTCTTTGCACTGATCCCATATCATGGGTGTTTTAGTCATGCACACCAGGAAAGAGTCAAACTGGAAAAAAAAATTTCTTTTTGAAAGAAATCCTTAAACTCCCAGGCTAATCTTCCATAATATCGATGAATCTCTCCAAGCTTGTTTTTGTCTTCATGTCCAAAACAGCTGGGAAGGTCCTTAGAAATTACCAAATCCATCATCCTCTGGTAGGAAACAAGAAAAAAGGGCCAGGGAGAACTGCTTAACAACCAGAGAGAATTCTATTTGTTCAAAACCTGGTAAAGTGGAGGGGGAAGATAAAATGTATCCCAACTGCACATTATCAGGAGGGGAATGAAAACCGACTAGAGGGACACGGCACTAAAAATAATGATTTTTCAGCCAGCAGCCAGACAGGCGTCTAATCCCATCTGAATAGAGACATCACTGGAATAGCACCCGTCAGGGTGACTGCTGATGCTGATTCCAGCTGGACAGGTCTCATACAGCATACCTCAATAATAAGCATACCTCAGCCCTGTGTCTCTGTTAAACCTTTTCTTTTACTCTTTTTAACTGCTTTCTTCTCTCAAACCTTATTGTCTCTATTGTAACCTAAGAGGGTTTTTTAAAAGCTATAATGAAAAAAGTTAAATGAAATCCATATATTATTAAGCCTGGCATTTCAAGGGACTGTACTGGCATTTGGTTGCAAAGGTGTTTGTAGCTGGGCTGTGGGACTGTTCCTTTATGTAATGGTTGACAACTCCATGGTGCAACATCTCTTTTTTACATATAAAAGCTGTTGACATTTTCCTTTTCAATATCAGAAGTGTTTAATAAACACCTCTATATAACAAATACCAATTCCTTTGCCTGGAGTAACAGCTCTGGACAGAGATTCAGCTGTTCTGAATTTCCCACTCAGTAGGGACAGTTTGTTTGTTTTAAATCAGTGCAAGAATTTCCTAACTTATATTTACGGAAGAGAAAACAATAAATCAAATGAATACAAGCCAATGCTTGCCTCTGGTAGGAGCTGTCAACTTGAGCTCCCAGCCTTCCTCCTAGTTCTTCTTCTTGCAGGAGCCATTGAGCCTCCCTGAACCAAAGGCTATAGAATGGCTGCATCCTGGATAAACCATGGAGACAATACTTCAGCTGTGGGATTCCTGCTCCGCCGTGGCTCTGCAAGCAAGACGAACCCTGTGAGCCGGTGGTGCTAGAGCCCTCTAGCTGAGGGCAGCAACGAGCAATATGCAACTGGACTTGCACTGGGCACACTCCTCTGTGATGCCAGGCCTGGCTAGCCTGCAAGGGGAGCTCCTCGTTTCAAGACTCTCTTCATCTTGGCCTCATGTCCTGTCAAGTAGCTGATGTGTTTTATTGCACATTTCAGCAATGACTGCAACACGAGTGTGCAAATCAGCATCTCAAACAAAGTATGGCAGGGCACCAGCTCAGTCCCTGCTCTCATAATCATTTTTATAGCCTTGAAGCAGAGAGGTCCTGCTAGCCAATCACCACAGGGCGCCAAGGATGCTTTGCTTTCTGATTTACTGGCCTTTTTCTTCCCTTTTGTTAGTGTTTAACTATGTCTATAAAGAAGTAATAAGCAAAACCCCTCTACTTTGCTTTATGATGAGAAGAACAACAGAAGACCATCCCAAGGAAACAGCAGCACCTGAGAACTACCATTGCTCCACCTTTTGTGTCTTCTTCATTCACCCTCTAAAGCTGATTGCCAGATTCTTTTTGTAATCCATTATTCCTGCCCTATGTGGACCTTTGTTGCCATGTAAATTCTGAAACTACAAACCACCTGAGAGAAAGAACAAACGTTATGGGCGAGGGTTTCTTTCTCACGTTCAATGCATTTTGACACTTGAGCAATCTTTCACCTATCTCAAAGGGTAGGAAATAAAGACAATCCAGACTAAAATGCCCCAAAATAAAAGCACTCAAAAAAATCAAACTTGAACATGGTTCAAAAGTGCCCAGTAGACTGCTTTTTATGGAGGGCTGAAATGAAATTCTGTTTCCAGGTTTTCCCTGGAGCATTCCAAATCTGGACCCACGGCACCATTATTGCATTTTAAGCACATTTACTGTAATATAGAAAACACCTTTGCTCTTTAGGAGTTCAAACACACTCTAGACTAAATGACTCAGAATGAACACCTGAAGTAATGTCAGCAGAACCAGATGTTTAGCATTTGTAGAAGTTAGTACAAAACAGCTCAGTCTGTACTTTCCAAATACTCAGAAGCAAAATATCCCAAAATATTTCCAAACATGTCAAAATCAGAAGTTCTTCATATGGGCTTTGTGGAGAGATTTTTATTTTAAAGTCAGCCTTATGGTTTTTTTTTCCTAGGCCTGAATAATGATGCAAATCTGATGAGAATTAAGACAGTAAAGGACCCTACAAAATCCTTTGGCTACACAGCAACAGAGAGGCGGTCTCCAGAGAAGGAAATTTCATCCGTCTGCTTCGCTGACAGGAGAAGGCTCAGCGTGATAAAAGAGATCCTGCCACTTGCTCTGAGAAACCCCAGCAAAACTCTGCACTGATACATCTCCTCTGACACCTGCTCCAGCTGATCCTTTGCAATTTGACAGGGCTGGAGGGCTGAGGGCTAAAGAGGAGGTGGGCCAGGTCCTGAGAACAAGCGTAACATTTCATGTGTCTGATCTGGGTCTTGGCTGTTGCAAAGGCTGAAAATGAAAAATATCAAAAATTTGGGCACCCATTCTGTAATGTTGCCAAGGCTATGTAACCTATTCTCTGATGCTTATCTCCTACTTGAAGTTCATTTTGCAGTACAGTATTGCTAGACACTTTTTATTTTGCCTTTTTAACATTTTATCTTACAAATCAATCCTTTCAGCTCCCTATTCCTTATTCTACTTGAACTTGTATCTGTGCAGGAGAGCACTGCATCGTTTATCCCTCTAGTCCTCTGGGGACTTCACTGAAATCCTCACCTTGAGAACATGAAAACATGAACTGCCCCTGGCTCTAGTGCACAGCCAGAAAGCCTTGGAGGTCGCTGGAGACCTGAGGCAACGTTCCAGATGTGTAATACATCTTTCTCAAGTTACACAAAACATAGTCACTTGCAAATATTGACAACACACAAACTCCTGATAATCTACATGCCACACATTACAGAACATATACACTTGCCACAGCATGACGACATCAGCTAATGTAGCTTTTACTAAGTCTTACAGAAGAGCTTTCTCTCAAAAGGCTGGCTTTGTAGCTGTGTCTTCAGAGGTTTTCTGAGAACATTATTGTTTGAGGCTATGATTTATCTCAGTTATTGACTGTGAGGAGAACAATGTAATGGTCTGAACCTCACAGAATTTCTCAATTCCGTGTACCGGCACTGCTTTTCTTTCTGGAGTGAAAGAGTGTTTAGTCTATTTAGCCTTTTTAATTCATGAAAAAATAAATAAACAGGCACTGGCTGTGTTGATCTTTCCTCCCTTTATAAATACATCATCCTGATATGTGTTACCTGCTGCAAAACCCAGCCAATTTGTTCTTTCCTTTGCAGATAAGATGAAGCAGCTTTTCCCAGTGATGAATAACTGAGTCAGACCACATTACCTGCAGTCAGGTTGCAGGTGCCAGCCAGCTGCACATCTCCAGCCCCCTTCCCCTGCTATGAACTGCTCCCAGGGACTGCACAGAAACACCGGGCAGGGGGGAGGCTGAATGCACTGTTTCCAGTCATAGAAAGCATAAGCCTTGCACAGCAAGTGGCTTCTTCGTGCCTCTCTTCCTGAAGGAAGCGTCTGTGTTTGGCCTCTAAACTGATGCATGGGCACAGCTTTATTCCCCAGCAGTGGTATGAAATTTCCCCATGTTATAATTCAATTCTTATAAAGTGGTGCTATCCCAGCAACAAAATATGCTGCTGTCCTTTCATTCCCTTTCAGTCCATCTGTGTTTACAGTCCATTCTGTAACCACTGAACATGAGTTTCCTCTGGTAAAAAATCAGTAACAAAAATCAGGAAGGATTACACACCAGCAACAAACTAGTTTAAAAACCCACTCTGATGGCATTTCTTAAACTGTGCCAGATGGAAGACTTTCAACTAAGAGAAAAACTTGGAAAATTCCCATGTCTTCTGGCTGAACTATGAGAAATTAAGTTCCATTGCACCGACAAGAAAGGCAGTAAGAGGCAGTTCATAAATTACACTCTGCTGCTGCCATCATGAGTTACCAATTTGTAATTTTGTGGAGATTACACCAAAGCCATGGGCAACATCAACCTGTCCTGAGCTTCCAAAAGCTCCAAAACTTTATAATTGTCTGAGCTTTTTGCTCTTTCTGAGCTTGCAGCAGGGTTTGTTGTTTGTCTCAGACCATGCTAACAACAGACAGAACATTTTTTTATGTCCTGTGCATTAAGAGAGGACAGCCTCATTCCTAGTGGCACAGGTAAAGCTATAGTGCATGTCCCCTCTTAAGGAAGCACAATCCAGAGCAACACCAGCCACACTCTGAAACCCAGAGCTCCCCTGTGCACAGAGCAGTGTGAGGTTTATGAACTCACACATCATAAGACACATCAATTCGCATGATTGCAAAGTGGATTTTCACCTATTTTGCAAAGGGAATCAAAAAAGCAGAAGTTTTTAACACTTTAGTTAAGTTTGATCCAATCCCAAATTTTTTTTTGAGTAGTTGGTGACTTGCCAAATGAGCAAACATGGAACAGCTCCACAAACACAGAGCAGTTCACTGGAATTCAGAGGGAGCTTGGAGAAATTGCAAAATCCGAAGGTGTACGAGGCCCAGCCCATCCATTCCTCTCTCTTTAGGTGGCATAGAGCACTCGCATACTGAATTTTCTTCACGAAGGAAAGGAGAGAAGGGAGAGAGCTGGTGTCAGGTGAGGATTTCAGGGTCTGGCTCATCAAATTCCAGGAAAATGACCACCCTCGTAACCCAAAACAGCTGCTGTGTTTATAGTAAACACAAATGATAACTGGGTGGCCTTTGAAGCCACCATGTCCAGTCCTGGTAATTATGGACAAGTGGATACAGCAGTGATGATCCAGAGCATTTGTTTAATGTTCAGACATAATTAAGGCCATTATCAAATTTCTGCCCCTTCAGCAAAAAGGAGGAACGGGGTCAATGGCCTGATACCACAGGCAGAAAAGCAAGGGAGGAGTTTCTTCCCAGTGTAACTCACACTGGATAAAATTCCTGAGTACCACCTGGTGCAGCGGACGCCTTCGCTCGGACGGAGGCAGGTGATGATGGAAGGCCCCTTGGGCACACCAGCCAAATGGATTCAACACCAGGGCCTCCCACAGAGCTGTCCCAGCCCCTGTTCCTTTGGCTCCAGGAGACAGGGTAGTTCAAACACCAAATGCATGTCTTGGAATGTCACTTCTTGAGTGAGGGGAGGGGGCAGTGGCAGCATTACTAATTGCAAGGGGGTATTGCTTGTGTGCACTGGGAAGCATTACCCCCCCCCAGTGCCACCCCCATCCTCACCCATGGTGACTAGTTTGTGAAGGATGCTCTCCTTTCCTAAACACTCCAGCTTTATGGCAGAGGGAAATACCTAGTTTGCAAAGGGTTATTCCAAACACCAGAGCTGATGAAAAGGTAACTACACAAGGCCTTTATAGTGGGAAATTGAAATGAACCATAGTGAGAATTATCAAACAAAATCTAACCAAGTATGACAGTGAGAAAGGCTGGAGGGATGGGGAATGAATTTTACCTTTTCAAAGTTGGCGACCTAGTGCTAGGATCCATGTAGCATGTTTATTCCCTAAATAAAACCATATGATTATAGCACATCTAAAAATTCTCCAGAAGCTGGCAGGAGCTGCAAATGCCCAAACTGTCAAAAGCACACTTCAGCCATACTTCGAGATGAAAAACACCATCCACAGATACCTGGGCATCCCAAAGGCCTTTTTTATTGTGCCCTCACAGGATTAGCTTTCTTTCCCTCCTCAGAGGGACAGGACGACAGATTGGAGAGTGGACTGAGATGCAAAGTGTGGCCTGGAGGACTTGGAGCAACATCCCTGCAGAGCTGCCCTGTACAAACACAGCTTGCTGCTGAGCAGTCTAGGTGTAGATCATCATCTGTCACCTCACTTGCAGGAGTCCCTAGCACAGACTCATTCCACCAGCAGCACCTCTTGCTCCATCTGAGGGGATGCGGCTCCAGTAGGCCAGAAGGGCTGGAGGGATGGGGTAGCTGCTCTCTTGGGAGCTGCTCCCTAAGGTCAGGGCTGGGGCACAGTGCTGGAGCAGCACTGGGAATGCTTAGAGCTCTCTGCTCAGAGGATAAACAGAAAGCTGAAATCTCTGGGGTTGTTAATCTGTCACCTTTCCCCAGCACTGAATTAATTTTTTTAATGTGTTTTTAAAAGGAAAGTAAATAAAAAGAAAAAATAGAATAGATGATAAATGGGTCCTTTTCTGTTCCCTTCATCACTGGGCGATACCACCCAGATATCTGGAAGGGACAAAATATTAAAAGGTTTCCCTGCCTTGCCATCCCCAAGAACCATTTGGATTGACAGAAGCTCTAAAAATCTGTGTATCCCAGATCTCCTCTCCTCTCCTCTCCTCCCCTCTCCTCTCCCTGCTGCTACAGAAGCTGCAATGAAGTGGCCCTGCTTTTTCCAATTCATGAAACTCTGGACTGCACGAACAGTGCTGCTCAAGTACAAACCTGATTTAACACCATGCTAAGCTATTCCAAAAAGATCCTGAGTTTCCATTGTGCTGCCTAGATTTTCCTACTCAGAAGCTGGAAGAACACATCACATAACCTGAATCTATCCTGTGCAAAGCTTGCAGCTGTTAAAACAGCAAACTGTTTCCCAGAGCGTATCTGTCTTTGCTGCAGAGGGGAGTGTGTGAGGCTGCCGGCTGCACTGGGCAGTGAATCGGCCTGGGACCCGCGGGACACGGCCCAGCTCTGACCTGCTGCGTGACCTTGACCCTGTTACTCCATTTCTTTGTGCCTCTGCTCCCTTTGCAGTACTTTATCTAGCCTCCCTGTTTACCCTGTCACCTCTCTGTGCTGGGTTTGTCTGCTGCAGCCTCGTACAGATGACGCAGGCAGGGGCTGATACCATAATATATTAACACTTGCTAGCCAGGTTCTGCACAACTCTTCACCATGGAGCGAGGGATTTTTTCCACAGCAGTGAAACATGGTAAGAGCTAGTACAGACTCTGCCATCACCTATGAACACAGACTGAATGACACACAAATCCTGACAATTGTTGTCAACTACCTCTAAGAATCAATGCCTCCACCTCAGGGAAGGCCTTCTCCTGAAACCCAGTGCCTCTGCAGCCAGGTGCTGTTGGCCTTTTAGATGAGAGGTGCTTTAGGAAGCGTATTGCCACAGGGAAAACTTAAAGAGTTTCTCTCATTCCATTCATCTTCCTTGAAAATATAAGTGAAGTAAAGCAAGCACTTGGCAGCATGTAGCAGGAGAGGAATATGCTCCAGACACTGCTGGAGCGCACACAGTCCTGGTGACACAGTGGTCTTCCGAACACAGGTCATCTCAGCTGGATTATCTGCTTTCTTCCTAACACAGCTGCCATTAATGAGGTTGGAGCAAAAGATAAACACCACTTCAGCCCCTGCAAAGAGCACCTTCGTGTGTGCACCATCTCTCCAACTGTCAGAGCCAAATGTTTACTTGAGGCTCGAGCCAATTACTGCTGAAGACACACCAACAAGAGCTGGTTCAGTGGGAGACATGCAAATGCATGCTGGGGTTCCCGTGAGGGTGTGAAAGCTGCAGACCATGTGCTGCTCCTCTGAACACACCTGTAATTGCTTCTACCCCAATATTTACCTTCCTGAAGAGAGCAGTGACCGACCACACAACAGCACCTGGCTACTGTACAAAGCCCCAGTGGAGCTGCTTCCTCTGTTTTGTGTGAAGGAGGAAGCAGGGGCACCTAATAATTTCTTCTCTGTAGCTGTACCACACAAGTAATCAAACAACTGTTGAAAGTTGGGAAGGGACGTGTTGGGGGGGTGGAAAAGGACCGTGTGTTAACCTAACTGATAAGCTTTGCCCAGCCACAGCTCAGCCTGTCTTGAAGGTGGGGTGATGGGCATGTGAGTTTGTTCTTAGCAGTTCACCTGCTGCTGGCTTTCAGCACTTTTTATTCTGTTGTTTTGTTTACCTTACAGGCCTATTGTCATCACCTCCGTGCTGGCAGGGCGGGCCTCAGGTGCGAGCGGTCCACGGGCACTCGAGGTGCAGCCACCGCAGGATCAATGGCCACGCGGGAGGGGCTCCCTGCTCCCGCCCTTTGTGAAAATTGCTTCCTTAGCTGATAGTGATAACACCGGGCAAACAAACGCTGAGCGGACTATTGAGCTTGTCTTTCTCCTCGGGACTTGAATGGCGCAGAGCACTCAAAGCAGTATAAATAGACCTAATATCCAGTAATGAAGCTGGAGCAGACACGAGCAGGTCTGAGTACCGCTTGATGACAGGTCCTGTTGTGGGATTATTGGATGAATGGAGGTGCTAAGCATGGTCATTGTTTTCAAGTAAGATTCAAAAAGACTGCTCCCCATCTTTTGAGTTCCCATTTTCAGATGTAAAAATCCTGCCCAAAAAAGCCCAATATATTTGTATGGGACTTTTGGACCCCTGTCCCAATTACACACGCAACACAGGCTCCACGCCCAGGGAAAGCCATCCTGCCCAACTCAATTTTGTAAATTTTCTGCAGACTGGGTATGGGTGTGTGTGTAATTGGGAAGAACCAGTGGATGTGCCAGATTGTTACAGAAGTGCCCAAAAGGGTAAAAAGTCCCTATCCAAGGGTCTGTCTCTAACTCACTTAGCTGTCCTTAAGAAGGCTTTCACTAAAATACAGAGAACTATCTTTCAGTGTTAATGAATCACTTGCTTCCCTTGAATTTACTCTCAGTGTACTGGTAGAGGACAGCCATAGACGCCTGTTATTTATTCTGCTAGACAAAATAAGCCAAATTTTGTATATAAAATCTACAAACAGTACATTTTCCTGATCATTTTAGCAAGTCTTCTCTGTACCTCTTCCAGGACCAATCTACCTCTTCTGAGTATGGGTCAACCAATACCAAACACATCATTAAAGATGGGATTTCCCAGCTCTCCTAGATGGCATTGACAGAGAGAGAGACAGTGCACCACCAAGCACAGGCATTCAGCACTGCAGTCATAACCAGTATCTTTAATGGTACCTCCATCACCATTTGAGCTCTTCTCCCCCCTGTCCCAGGCACTTTCCCCATTCTGCTCACACAGCACAAGGGTGGCTGGTTCTCAGGCCTCCTGCTCAGAATCCTGCAGCAGCCTAGTCCACAGCTGCTCAGCCACTCAGTGATAGCAGTGTGCAGCTGCCGAGCCTCAGAGCCAGCCTCCGAGAGTCCTGACATGGATTTTAGTGGGATTTACTGCACTGAAATGCAGAAAATCTTGTTGCCTTTAGGATTAGCCCCCTCATTTGCACATACAGTAATGCATGCTGTCTGGGTCCTCTTCCTTGCACATGGTGCTCAGTCCTTCAGTTACCACCAAATGGACTTCTGCCTGCAGGACACCCTTCTATCAGCAGTCATTGCAGCTGGGCGGCTTCCAAATGTTACTGGAGCAAGGATCATCAGCAATTTTATCACAGTCAACCTAACTTGGGTTAATTTGTACTGATTATGAATGATCGCAGGTCATCAAATACAGATTAGTGTTACTCCAGTACAGGATTTTTACAGTGCTCTTGGAACTAAAATGTAGTTATTTCATTAGATAATGTTCTGATTTTCCATTAAAAATGGTAAATAACAAGGCTGGAGCAAGGTGGGCTGAGGAAAGGCTGCCTGTGCAGGAGCAACCCAGACCTCAGCCTCCACGGCCCCCAGAGCCTGCTCAGGGAGCACAGCTGCACCGCAGGGTAGCATCCCGCAAGAATAACAGATAAACACACTCGCTTCACAAGCCACTGGGCACTATATTTCTTCGGATGAGAACCATCCATTATTCTTCCATCCTCCTCTCTGTGTCACATTAGTGAGAGGTTTTACAAAGCAAGCCAGGGGACAGCTTTATTTACTCCCAGCTGCACTGCACGGCACCCAGGTCCATCGGTATTGGTTACACATGACCTCGGGTCTTCCATTATGGGCTAATGTCTGCAGCCCTCTGACCTCCGGAAGTGCTTGAGGAAGAGCTGCAGTAAATCAGAGCAGCAGTTAGTCGTGGAGGAAGAAAGTCCCTCCTTATCAATCTGCCAGCGGGAGAGGAAGGACTCTGGCTGGGCTGCTGAAGGGTGATGTGCTCGCGGCTGCTCGGAAAACACAGATGGAAGCAGCCCTTGCATTGCACGTTGCCACCACGGACTGTAAGAGCAAAGGCAGAGGGGGGTGAGCCTGGCTGCGTTCCTCTCTCAGCCTGGGCTGGCAGGGGAAATCCCAGCCACTCCTTTCACAGGGCAGGTACTGTCTATGAAGGCCTCTGCTTGGCATGGACAGACTCTTCTACTGCTTTCCCTTGAAGGATGCCTGGTCTCACACACTGACTCCGTGGTAAAGTGAGGGCTAACCCAACCCTAACTCTAACCCTGCACTATGGTCTATAATCAATCCTTACCACTCAGCTTCTTACCAGAGGACATGAGCAGTCTGTGCAGTCTCAGCAAATTCGTCATCATGGAGTTAACCCAAGGAGTTAAACACCCTGTGTGCCAGAGCATGAGAAATTACAGGTGGAAGTAATAATGTAACCACAAAACACCACACTTGCAAATCGTCATCAGTACAAGCAGTTCTTCCCGTGAGGGTGGGAACAAGCAAATTTGCCGCATCCTCTGTGCCGACAGGTGGAGCCCCAGGAGGACACAGAGCAGGGAGAGCATTACGGAATAAAGCTCCCATCTCTGCTAGTCCTGCCATCAGCAGGGGATTTCAAAACTAGTAACAAGTAGCTCTCAGGGAGGCCCAAAGAACATTGGGATGGGACCGGGTACTGCTCTGTTCTGGATGGGCCCTGAAGGGGAGAGGATGAAGATCTGCCAATGAAATGCATAACTTATCCCTCACAGTCAAGGCAAGAGGACCTTGGAGAACAAAAAAAGCAAGGTGGCAATATCACTTTCGTTCCTTATTTATCTCCTACACAGTTCTAGTCATCATCTCTTTCTCAGAGTGCCTGGCTCAGTCAGGTCACAGGAGCTCCCGTATCCAAAGATAATTGTATACCTCATACAGAAAAAAAAAAATATATTTTTTAAAATTCTGCTGTCCTAGAAACAAATGAAAAAGCAGCTGATCAGGTTGCTCAGGTCTGGAGAAGGCTTGAAGATCCAACATCTCCATCCTTCATCCCTAGAACAAGAATACTACCCAACATAAAGAACAAGGGAAGAAAAGGGAAAAAAAGGATTTTTAATGTAATCAAATGTGTCATGTGCCTGAAAAGTATTCTGCTACATCATATACATGTATACATAGACTGTTTTGTATGCGTTTTTTTCTTCTTGCCTGTCTCCAGAACAAACACTGCAATTTTACTCTCCCATAACTGTTTCTTGGCTCCTTCCACACATTCCAGTACAGCAGCATCACAGATTCACCATAGGAAGGATTTACTCCCTCAGCTGATGTAGCTCACTGCCAGACCAGCATTATCCTCTTTGTATGAGGACTGGTTCTTTGGGGAAAGACAGGGTGCAACATCCAGCAAAAGGAGAGGCTCCGCCCTTCAGGGTATAGGAAATACTACCAAAAAGAATACTTTTTTTCTGGCAGAGCTTAAGATTCATACAAGGTTCTCCAAGGGTGGAGAATCACCTCCTAATGACAACTCATGAGGTCACCTGGAGAGGTTTTTTATGGTTTATGTGCTTTGGGGTTTTTGTATTCTATTGCAAAAGGAAGCTTACAGTGAGGAGGTTTTTGCTCAGCTACAATTAGAGACAGGCCCAGACCAAAACCTCTTAATTACAGAATCCCAGATCTTGGAAATGCCCACACGTGTATTCACACTTCACAGTTCAGACCCAACTTTCCACTACATAAGGACCAGTAACTGGGGTTTTTTAACATGTAAATATTAATACCAGCCACACAAACAGAGACTGCAGAAGGAGCAGCATGTTTCCATACAAACAATGCAGAAAAGATTTATTAAAAGAATCAGCAGCATCCATTGGGATCCTGGGAGCCTGGATTCATGAAGACAGCAAATGTGACACGCCTTTTCTCCTCACCTCTGTAACTATTTGCTTGCTGTTTACTTGGTGTTTCAGAAGTACTAAGCCACAGGATCCTGTCCTGTCAATTCTGTCACCTTTCATGTGACAACTGTCCCTCTTCCACATGATGATAACGACTTTGAAATTCACTTGGCATTTCAGCTCCCTTCCTGCTTCTCTCAACAGCTACACAAATGATGTCAACACATACAGAACAATAGCCTATCATGAGCTGATAAGCACAAAGTGCACAGGAGCCTGTTTCCACAGGTTGATCCCCAAAAAGAGACTTGCATGCATTAAAAAATGTATAGAATCACTATTTCTCATGGATGTAAGGGAGCCAGAATTTATTGCTCTGTTCATGTTGAAGGTCCCAGGTGTTGTTAAGCACAGATGCAGATGGATCTTGCAAAACAGAAAGCTAAGCTAGGTGGACCCAAGCTGTCTCAAAGAGAAAACTGAGCTGGCCCACGTGTGTGTCTCAGTTGTCACAGTCACCAGAGCTTTTACCTTCTGCTATGCCTGAAGGAAGGAGCAGGACCACAGCCCAGCTCAGCACACCAAATACACATCATGTGACATTTACACTTCAAGCCAGAGTTTCTCAAGGGCATACACTACCAAATTAATGCGTAATTATAGTTTATCACAGTCCTATAAAGACTTTCCCTACAAATCTATCCTAGGATAAAACCCAGCATATGGTGTTCTTGAGAGGTTTCTTGTTATGTAGTTACTTCATCTTTTTCAGTGCAAAAGTTTATTCAAGTATTTCTCTAACAAAAAAAAACAAAACCAAAAAAGCAAAAAAAACCAAAAACAAGAAAACCCCAACATCAAGAAACCAAACCAAATCAACAAAAAACCCCCACAAACAAAAAGCCAACAAAACAATAGCAAAATAAGGCACAAATACAAACCAAATGTTATTTTTTGTGGTGCAGACATTTAATGCCAGTTTCATATTATGGCAGCTTAAAATCCTGTGACTGTCCCGTAAGACACTATCTGAAATAAAATAAAAGTAGTGACAAGTCTGTAGCCGAAGAAAAGGATCACCAAGGCAATAACTCCTGACACAGTCTTTGGCAGTGGAGATATCCTTGCCTTTCACTGCTTCAGCCTACCCCCAGAGTGCTTTTATAGAGCGTTGTTTTAAAATCAGGAACATTCAATGATCAGATTTATAGCACAAGTGGAGAAATCATGCCAAGGGTCCCTTCAGTCCTGCTCCATAAGCACTGCTTAAAGCTCCCCCCCCCCTCCTTATTTTTTAACTTTTTTTTTTTAAAACAAGCACTTTTCTGTCATGAACACACCTATCTATCAGCCACTAACAGCGAATGGTGGACAGTTAACATAGGGACCTCAAATACCAGGGCCACATCAGCTCATGCTTCAATTTTACAAGTCTCTAAAATAGGAATAAATGCAACTCCAGTGTGCAAGGAAGCTTTTATATAAATATGAATAGACTGAATCTGAGAGCTTTGAAAACTTGATAGTGCCAGTGAAATCCTGCTACTATGAAGACAACCAGACTTTGCTCCCTTCTGTACTAAATTATTTTGAAACCTGTTTGCTGACTGTTTTTATAGTTATTGTAAAGTGAGAGAACTTCCAAATTCACACTTCCCCAAGTACTTTTTACCACAGAGAATCTTACTGCAATTAGTCTGGTTTGTAATGGAAAACAGATGAAAGGAGAAATTAAATCAAAACCTTGCCTCATATCTAAGGTGTTTTCATGCCACGCATCCCAAGAAGTTTTCCCAAAACCAACAACATTAAATTAAAAGCTCAAATATTTCTACCAGACCCAACAAATGCAGATTAAGCTTAAATTTAAATGGAAAGTGAAAAGATTTTTCCTTCTCCTCACCTGCCAAGTCTTCAAAGTTCAGGGCTCTGTGTTTCTCTTTCAACACTTAGCAGCAGAAACACCTAGGGTTGAGTGGAGAGATTTCCTCCTCACACTGGCATTATTCATTATTTCTGAAGTGTCGACAAATGTCTTCAACACCACACAACGCACACAAACAGAGAGTCCCTGCCCCAACGAATTTACAGTCTGAGGCTGTTATCTTTGTTCTGTTTTGGTGTATCACCACAAATTTCAACAGGGTACCAAATGAGCCCAATCCACCTTCCACCAGCAGTTTTCCACTGCTTTTAATAGGAGTTGGAACAGCCCCAGTCAGACTAAGTTATAGAATTAGCTATTGCAGGACAGAGCAGGAGAGTTCTTGGCATGTCTGCAAACAGCAAAAAACCTGATTCTCAATAGTTTTGTTTGAAATTAAGTGTATATTTGAATGTTTTCACACATAATACATTTTGAGAACTTAAAGAGCTCCCTTTCACTGTGTCTTTCAACCCCAGCAGTGCTACAGAGATCAAGCAGTAGCAGGCAATTTCTGAACCAAGGCAGGCTGGCAGCTACAGTAACAGCTCCAGCTGGTGGAAGTTGGTGAAAGTTTTGGTTTAGTTTGTGCTAAGCTTTCTGCCAGGACATTTCACACACTAGAAGTGTGTATTTTCTCTGACATTTTTGAGAGCCTCCAAGTGTTCCTGCAAATAGCCCCACAAATTTATTTCAAATTCAAATTGCGGCAATTTCTGCCCATCCAAAACTCTGCAGTGAGTTGTTATCCATGCCTTTTCCCCGGCTGTACCCTGTGGAAGAGAATGCAGTCACACAGCCCTGTGCACTAGGACACACAAGAGGCACATACACCTATTTACACCCAAAAGGCCGTACAAGGACAGTGTACCAGTGGAGACGTTGCCCCTCTGGCTTGTGCTCTAGTTGGGGCATGGATCCTTGTCAACATTCCTGTGTAAACCGGACTTGATTTTAAATGTTGTCACAATTAATTATTGCAGTTCAAGCAGCATTTCAAACCACAAGTGAAACACATTCCAGCTAAAGGCAGAAGGGACATTACTGGGAAAAGAAGCATCTTAAACCCACACCCACATGTCCTAGTTACTACTGATTCATACCATGCCAAAGCTCAGCACCAGCACAGCCAAATGCCAAATGCCACAGCTCACAACAACCTGACCCCACCACTGCATAAACCACACTGGGTTCAGACAAAGACAATGTGAAATGACAGAGAAAACGTCACAGTTCACAGAGCATCTCCAAGGTCACATGCCAGCAATGTCCCCACCCAAAGCCCTCTCCAGCCTACCTGGTGCCGTCTTCTGGTAGACAGGGATCCGAAAGGGCTTTCCTGCTCACAGCATTTTTCTGACCTGCTCTCCCTTCCAAACAGGACATGACCAGTAAGTGCTGTGAACATGCAGGCCAGATGCCAGGTGTTCCTCTCCTTCTGTCCTTCAGCTTACAAGTGCTTCTTGCAGTTATCCCTGCTTACAACCCGTATTTTCCTGATTTGCTCAGAGATGTCCTCCTCCCTCCAAAACAAGAAGTCCAAGAGGTTTCCATCCTTTTCCTCAACTGTTTGGCTCAGTCACTCAGCCACTGTGGAAAGCAAAAATCAAGGTCATGAGACTTGTGTGCAACAGAACAGACAACTTGTTTGCTGTAAGATGAGCAAGTACACCACAAAGGTTTGCTCTGACAATTCTTACGTTCAACTCAAACAAATTGCTCTCTGATCCTTTTTAATGGCATTTTTTTATTTCTATTTCATTGATATTTCCAAAAGCTCCAAAACAAACGTAGGCTTAAATAGCTTTCATCAGAAAGTATTCAGTCTACTTACCGAGAAACACTGCTTGGGGATTTAATGAGGTAACTACTTGTCTACAGTGCATCAAAATACTTAACTTCCTGAACAAAGCTTTTTAGTACTTATTAAAGTTTTAGCTTGTACTTAACTTCGTTCTTTTGAAAAGCTTTCTCAGTTTCTTTCTCTGATGTAGCAGCACGCCATTGATTACAGACTTCATGAAGAGCTGACAGGACCAGACACACTGCTCAACTGTGTTCAGTGTATAATTCAGGATCAGCTCTTTCCATCCTAAACGGATCTGTTTCCTGTGGAACCACTCTGGGATACAAGCCTAGTATCAAAGTGGTTCTTTGGGTAAGAAGGGGGTTTTTTGCCACATCTTTCAGATGGAAATGGAGTGTTCCAAGATGCATTAGGTTTAGGTTATTGTGGAAATGGGATCCACTGTGAAGGCTACATGCAAGCTTAGTTTCTGAATGGTTATAAAATTTTGGATACCCAGGTTGAGAGCACAAGCCCAAGTTTTATATAGAAGCTGCCTTCAGCTTGAAGGAAATAAGAACTCCGAGGGAATGAAAGACTAGCTGATTTCCTTTATAAACCCTGAAAAGTCTCTGGGGAGAAGAGACTTGATCTATACTTTTGACATCTAGAAATAACCTCCTCTTGCTCCCTGTCTCCTACCTTCCACTTGCCCATTTCCCATAAAGGTCCTTTCCAAACACAATTGATTTGAAAACTCAGATTATTCTGTTAAAATTGCTGACTTTGTACTTGGCACCCTGAGCCAGGTTGGGACAATCCCCTTGGGTCCTTTTTCCAGCTAATTTATAGCAATTTTTGTTGAGACAAGGAGTTATGGTCTGTAAAAGGCTTGCTGTCAGCCTCTCATAAAACCCCAGCACCCTGTCAGAGAAGCGACAGAGCCTGGGAAGAAAGTTTCAGCAGTGATCAGCTGGTTTCCAGATGGGTGGCCTTCTACACGCTGTCCAACCCCATGGGTCCAATAAACCAGCCCTGATTTTGCACTTTAAGAAAACAAAGATACAAACCCTCCTCTACTCTCCGTTAGGGTTTTATAAACACGCTCCCAGTCTCTGTGTCAAATTTATTAGGAAGAAATTCATTCTGCTGTCTCTCTCTTTGCATGCATGTAGCCAGCCCCTTTTGCTCCAGTTTCTCACTTCTACATGGGGTGGAGAGACTTTATCATGATTTACATCCTTCTGAGTTGTTTTCCCATCAGAAATAAAGAAGGGGGTAAACAAGTCAGAAAGTTGAGGGATTGGCCTCCAAGGTATAAAACCACCCACATGAGGCAATGTTTGTTCTCAGTCTGGCATAAATTCTCCTCTTGTTCTGTCCTCTGCACCTTAGCAAACCAGAAGAGCACATGATTCAAGAGGTAAAAGCCTGCTCAGCAGTGCCAGTAGCGAGAACACGGCCCAGTTCTGAGCAGGAGAGCATCCTGCCTCTGGAGCAGCACTGCCGCTGTACCAGCGCTGCTGCTCGGGGGCCTGGTTCTGCCTCAGCACACAAACCACACTGCCTGCACCTACAGATCTCCAGTTCCCTTCGAAGTGCAGCAATCTGTACCAGCCTCTAGACAACTACTTATTCAGCTAATATGTCTGTTTACATTAATTGTGGCATGCATAATTTTCCCTGTATTTAGCCCAAATTCCCCTTTTACTTTCAGCTCATTAATCTTACTGGCATCACTGACTTCAGCAGTGCAAAGATTTCACACTTGGCATTACCCTGAAGGGAGCTAGAAATGGCTGTTATCACTCTTTTGCCTGGCAGATGCCTCAGAGCCAATATCCAGGCTTTGGACTTTCCTTATAAAGCTGCAACTTCGAAGCCAGTTTTGTTCTTCTCTAAACTCAGTCCATAAACATTACTACAGGAACAATTAGGACTGCTCTCTCAACTGTCCCATCAAGATGATGACCCTGATTATAACATGCTCAGAGGTTTTCAAGTAGTGCAAAAATAGAAAACATAATTGTAGGGGGAGACTGATTGTCTTCACAAAGAGTAAGTAAATGTCATATTTAATCAAGATGTTGAACTAAATTTTTAGGCATCATAAATGTCTGCTCACTAAAACACATAATTATGGATAATCCTGGAATTTGAGTAGGTAGGCTTTGTACTGAGGAAATTAGTAGAAAATATGCTAAGGAACAGACTTAATTGTAAATACGTGATAATGATACCACCAATCCCTTAGAGCTCTCTGAAGGATTCACTGTGTGTATGAGTAAGAATGAGCCAGCTGACACTGTGTAAATATACTCTTTTTTTAAAAATCCCAACCTTTTATGAAGGTCCCTTATGAAAGTTTCATAATGGTGTGAGAAGGAGGCAATTGATAACCCCCATTATTTCTCTGATATATCTATTAGAAAAAAATCCAGATTTGCTTGCTGTGACTTGCAACCCTCTGACGGCTATGACCAGCTTCCCATGGACTTCACCATGGCCAGGATTTCATTCTTAGATATGACTAAACCTTAAAAACAACATGTCCCACAAACAATTACAGCATTTTTCATCAACACAAAACTCATCAACCTCAGCAGCACAGACAATCTTTGTTAGAACAATGACTTTTCAGCAGGAGCCTACAGAAACCTCATGGTGTAGGATCAGGGTTATTATTACCTTTTTAGAGGTATAAAGTTCCCTTATTAGGTGCACTGAAAACCAGAGCTCCTTTGCAAAGAAAGAATGCTTCACATCCACTATTAATAAGCTTTCACTGCTGAGGTTCAGAACAGCCACAAAAAGTTAATATCAATCTTTCCTGTAAAGCTCTGCCCATCTGCAGCATTTGGCACAGATTTTAAAGTACAGTAGACTCGAGTTTTCCAGGGAACAGCCATCATTCCTGTGCTCCCTCTAGAGTGACTACTGGAAGCCAAAAGCATTTAAGCAAAGCTAGATAAAATCAGCAGCGCCCAATGTGGGTTCTTTCTGGTTTCCTGCAAGTAAACAGACATGTTTACAAGGGGCTGTACATTCACATCAATCATAAGGTGACTTTGTTTACAGTAGAGGAATTTCCTGCAGGCTTTTGCTGTCCTGGTTTCTTTCTCTTTGTATTTACTTTTGTTCAAACGCAATTTTAAAAAGCCGTAGGAACTCCAGTTCAATTCAAAACGTGACACACTGAAATCTGAAGCAGGCTATAATTCATGCCCAGATTTAGTTGTTCTTTTTCTTGTTTGTTTGTTTAAGCTAACACACACCTCTGCATTAAAAAGCCACTTTTCTCTACCCATCCAATTAATCTATACCTGGAAGAAGGCAGCTTTAATTTATCACCCCATAAAGAACTGCTTTTCTCATCAAACCTATAAAAAAAAGAAGCCCACCTTACACAGGGATTGGGCTTATACTTCAGGTATCTAAGAGACAGATTCCTCAGAGGAATTAAAGTAAAAATGTTAGTGAATGCAATTGAAGACTGGTATCAATAGCAGCTGAGCAGCTGGGATTAAGGACTTCTGCTGCCATGAATCAGAGTGAACTATTTCTCCACCACTTCACTGATAAAAATTTACTTCAGTGGGGATTTAATTTGAAGAAACACTACAGAATTTGGCTGCAAAGTTCAGAACTTGGACAGGGAACCATGTTGGTTGTTCTGAGATACACATATGCTTTGATAAAAAGTCATGAACCAAAAGTTCACTCATGCTTAAGCTACTGGGTACAGATAAGAAAAGACTGCAGCAGTCGGGCAGCCATCTCACCCCCTGTGATGGCACAGATCTTCCTGTTGCTCCATCAGCCCCCCAAAGGGATGTGCTCACTCCAACCTTCTCTGCCTGAGCTGTTTGCTCTCGCCTCTGCTGCATGGTTCCACCACACTTTAGGTCACTCAATTATTACCCCTGAGTGCAAGTGAGCACTAAGAGGTCAAACACAGGAAGGGCCAGGAAAGGACACTCCTTTAACACACAAGTTTTAGGAGGCAAGGCACATCTAACCCCCAAAGGCTACAAAAGAGAGATGCGCAAGAATATGAAGAGCAGAGCCAGAGATTTGCCAAGAAGTAGATTGGTGTTTATGAGTGGCAGAAAAGGCAAGTAGGCCCCCTGTTTGCTACTGAGAGGCTCAGCCACACAAATGGGAGCAGGGCCCATATGAATATAAGACTTCTGGAATTTCTTTTCAGTAGTTTCCAATGCACAAGCCATGGTTCAGTATAAAAATCAGCCTAGTACAGGCTCTCTTTGCTAGCATCTGTTAGCAAGAATGTCAGCTAATCAATACATTTTTATTGCCAGATACCTACAGGGCTGGAATAGACACTATTTCTGACATTATTTTCAGTGTTCTTCTTACATCTCATATTCCTGGAAGCTGTTTTCCTTCACCTTGTGTGGCATCATTATTCATCTTCACCGATGCTTATCTCCCTTCATAAATTTGCAAAAGGCCATCCAGAAAGCTAAGTCCATCTGGACAGGCTACCAAACTCATACAGCTAACTGTCTCCTCCTCACCACTTCATGCTGTCAGACTGTCACCTGCAATTGGGTCAGGCTTTGGCTCTTCATGGTGGTGGGGACCCTTGTAGTTGACTTGCAATGTCCCCACGGAGCCGTTTCCCTGCTGTAGGTGATAAGAGGCAACAGCCAGGACTTGGCAATACACAACAAAAAATCTTCCCAAACCTGTAATCCAATTTACAAGCAGCTCCTCGTAGCACATTTGTGTGTCACAGGTGAATAGAGCCATGAGCTATATCTGTTAGCAGCTCCTTCTGCAACCATAGACTTCTGCAGAGATATTTGGCACCCTTTAGAATACGTTAGCAAGCCTGGAACTGCCTCCTGGAAACTTCCCAGCCTCTCTGTTTGCTTCTCCAGACAGACATCCCTTCTCCCATCCCAGGTATCTGCGTTTTTCTCTCCCATACACTGGCACAGCCCTGGGTTCCTCAGTGCTTTGTGCTTTTGAGGAATCCTGGCTGCACACACACAGGGCAGAGATAAACTGGCACGTGGTGCTTTTCTGTTCCACAAATTCTGTGTCCCAGGAGGACGAGTAGCACGGAGAGCAGGGCACTCTGAACCAACTGGGGAGCCTTGTAATCGCTTCCTGCCTGACCTCTTGGTAAGTGACTCGTCTCTCAGGGCCCTGTCCTGCACCTCAGCTATTGAACTGTCTGAAACAGCACCTTAAAGGCACAAGCTCCAAGCTATGCCTCTGCTCTGCTTTTCATATTTCCTTTGAGATTATGGCCAAGTCAGTGCTTGTGAAACTGTGTCCCAACCCGGATGTAGGGGTTCTCCTTCAGCAAGGAAAAACATGCAGTTTTGTGACACCATAGGGGGAACAGGAGGAGACAACACCAAAATATTTCAAAGATGGCAATCACCATCATAGAAGCTACAGAGAGCAAGATCTGTCTCTTGTCACATGCTGGTAAAACCAAGCACCCACCATGCTGTGTCACTTTGCACTAATGCACCTCACTCCATAAATAATAGTGTATTGGTGTATGGGCCATAGTCAGCGGAATAAGTATCAAGTATATAGGATATACCACCTCCAGGTTAGTGTCTGAAGGGAGTAAAATTAGGATAAAATACATCTACTCTCATTTCAAATCAACTGAATAAAGCAGTATCATTTAAAGGAAGGGGGACACAGCCAATTGTACCATGCACACTTTAGGAAACACATCAATATCAACAGCATCTTGGAATAATATATTTAAGAGAATTATTTTAATTCTGAATACTGTCTTGCCTCAGGACAGTTTCTATTTGTCCCAAGACATGTTGAAACAATAAGGAACATTTTCTTACCAAGCCCCTGCAAAAAATTTTCTCTTAAGGGTTTAGGAAATTGGCAAAAAGCCTTCTGCAAGAAAAATGGAAATACTCTTTATTGCAAAATCATTACACTCCCTCAAAATGTGCATACAGATATTGGCAACTTAGAAAAACTCACACGTTTAAAACAAGATCTTTTTCTGGTAAATACAAGTGACCACTCTGCCTTTAATTTTAGAAAGGAACAACATCAAGCAAAACTTCTCAGCATAGTACACAAACAAATGATTTCTGTAAATACTTACACTAATGAAGCATTTGCTGTATTTGACTGGTAGGTTGTGAAATGTTTGTTTAGCTGCAGGACAACGAGACTCTGGAGCTTCTACGTGCTAATACAATCCAAAGGATCATCAGGTATTTTAAAGGTTTAGAAATAATCAGGACATCACAATGAACACCCAAGTGTTTGGCATTTGCCTTACGTTAACTGACCTAACAAGTCATCTGAATAAACGCGCATGTACATAAAACTCAGGTGAACTGATCAAAATGAGGAGCTACTTTGTATCATGTCTGGATGCAGCTTTAAATTATTCAAAGGAAACTGGCTGAAGTATAAGAAAAGAGGCTTACTTCTCCTGTGAACCTCTTTAGAGCAGTATCTGGCACTAAGCAGATACTGAGGGAGAAGAAACACATCCCTAGCATCCCATGTCCCGATATTTTGGATGGAAACACTAGGTGGTAGCCTGAAATTCATCAGACTTCAGAAGGAAAAATGTGAGTTACAACAAGCTCTTTTTTAAATTACTCTTTTGCTGTAGAGAAGACCATAATGGCTGTTGAGCAATACACAGGGGCACTATGGAACAGCAAAGGGTACAAGGACTTGCTATGGGTCTCTTTGGCAGTGCCTGCCACAGTAGCTCAGAGCCAGCCAGCAGCAGGAGGAGGACGAAAATGAATTTCAGTGTGTCAAACACGAGACCCTGCAGTTATTACCGTCCTGAGGCATCCCTGACACAGAGTGGGCTCGCTCCAGGAAAAGAAAAAGCAGCACAGTGAACAGACTCCCTTTGCATCATGTACTCAAAGCCTACACAGAAAACACAGACAAAGCTTCGATAGTTTGCAGGCTCCTGGAGGCACCCTGCATGCAAAGAGGAGGGGGTTCTTCTATCCTATAGACAGGTACAATGTGCACTAGGGATAGGGGTAATAAGGAAGAAAACTTATTGAACCCAAAGCAATGAAGTCACTGAGGAATGGCTTCCTTGTCTTTGCACCCCATGTGAGGATAAACAAAGTCTCTTCCTCCCTTTACTCGCAAGTACCCCAGTGAGCCTGGGTTACTTATTTCATCAGAAAAGGCACAACCTATGCCATGAAGATAAATGAGCTACAACTGGGGGTGTTTTTCATGTTTAAAGCACAGTGGGCAGCAGTAGACACCTAAGTACTCGGTATTTCTCATCCCTGTAAGAAAAGGGTTTCTACAACTTGTTAAGAAAAGCAGAGGAATCCTCAGCATTCCAATTTCCTTGACATTGTTCACAGTGAATATTTGCGTAACAAATCCTGCATACCTGAAATTTCCTTACCCAGGCTGTGTGCATGCTCACACCTGACAGCAGTTCTGCTGTATTTGCTGCCATGGAGATTGCTTGGCAAACATCAGAGATACAGCAGCAAACTCAGCTATCATTCTGTTATAAGGAATCCAATCAATTCTAATGTACAAATTAGTCAAGTGTTCTTCCTTTCCCCACTCTGCTGCTGATTAAAAGTTATAACAAGCTTCACAGACCTCCCATCCCTCCTCATCTAGTAAAACCATTTGTCTAATGCACTGGGGGATGTGGCATAACCATTTGCACCATCCTTCAGCATCAACTCAGAAAAATGTTTCAGCATATGATTAAGGTCCTCTGAGTACAACACCAAAGCTAAGCAAATGCCCAGGGACACTGCTGAGCTGGCTGTACCAGTGAATCAAGATTTTTAGCTGTCAGGCTTTGAATGAGCATCTTGCTGGTGCACCCTGGTCTCAGGGCATGGGCAGCAAACAGAAAGCAGCACTAGGGCACAGCAGTGCTGATGAGCATAAAAGAATAGCATTAGAGCTAAGAAGGAAACACTTGAAGATTCAAATCACAGAATGAAATGTGGGTAGCAAGAGACATCACAGCTAACAGGAAATGTTTTAAAGCCTCCTCAGTATCAAGACAATTGGACCAGATGACCCACTATGGTCCCTTCCAACCCAACCGATTCTGTGATTCTGAGAGAGTGAGGAAAGAAAGTGCTGCTGGCTTGCTCACCTCCTCTCAGGTCTGTGATCCCTGAGCTCAGAAGGAAAACTGGAATGGAGTAGGGAACAACCAGCCCAGGGTTCTTCTAACCCTCACGTCCAGCTGTCCTGCTGCCACACAGACAAGCTGATGTGGCACAAAGACACAGTGGAGCACAATTCAGAGGCAGTGTTGGACTCCTGGGGGCAGAAGATGATCGCTCGTGCTGTGCTGCCAACCACTCCTGGGATCCCCTCCAGAGCTCTGCTTGCCCCGTGGGACTAAGAAACTGATGTCTCTGGGCACCCCACACAATTCTCTCCGTGTTGGGGTGGTATGCCCTAGGAGAGCACACACCTGCAAATACACTCCTTCAGGTGGCAAATAGAACAGGAAAGTGCATCTCCACTAGAAAACAAAAAACCTCCTGATAATAAGCTGTGACTGAAGAGAAATTTTCTTTATGCAAAGCCATGTGATATCCAAAACCAACCCAACTGTCCTTCATTTTGATCTTTACCGGGAATTATTAGCACCCCTCCAGGAGAAAATCCACCTCCTGTATTCTGTTTCCAGCTGGCTCCAATTCACTCATGTTCTAAATGTCCCACTGGATTCCTCTAACATTTTATAAAGTGTCAGCTTAAATTCCTGTAATCCATGGCCCCAACGATGGCTATTAGCATACAGTATGAAAAACAGTATTTGGGAACAGGAGAGCCAAACTCTGAAAGTGCAGTCTCCAAATATGGCTGCAGCTTCAGAAAGGAGTTTGCAAATGTTCAGAGATTGGGCTGCTCTCATGTAAACCAGGTCACTTAGACACCGAATCTCCTGATCTGATCACATGTGTTGGAGCTTGAAAGAAGTAGGGAGAAGGGGAATATGTGAAACTACAAAAAGCCTCCATTTGCAACACTGCCAGTGTACATTTATCTTGAATATGTCTCAAATGGGAGAAAATCAAAAGAAATAATCTCCTATGTCTGCTTGGCTCAGGACATAATAAAAAGTGGCAACATTTCTCTGTATTAATACAGACTATTAAGTTTTTTGTCCCAAGAAAATGGAGGATTCCCTGCGATGTAAATGCTTGTTTCTAATAACAATTGGTCAGCTAAAAGCTGTACCTGTAAGCTGTACCAGCTCTACAAACCTGTAGGTCTTAAATGAGCTAACAGCACATACCGTCTCCAGCCTTTTAGGGTAAGTGTGAAGATGCCTCTTAGATCAGATCCTCAAGATAGCCTGGGGATACTGATGCATTCAGGTTTGAAATTCATGCCAAAACAACCCCAAATAAAAATGCTGTGAAAAAAATCCAGTGTCAGGGTGTCTAGCCGGGAAATGAGAATGCCAAAATCACTTATTTTGCTGGGAACTCTTGAGCTCTTAGAAATTACAGGCCTATTTAAGGGGTGTATGTGGGACACTTTACAGAAACACTCTTATTACCAAACAGTAGAGAACTCGTAAATATTTCAAGTAAGATGACCTTAAGCTTATGTCCATTTTTTGCTGTTGTTGGGAATAACATGATACGGTGACCTTAATGGACACATTTCCCATAAGTATCCTGGATTGCACCTTTATACTCTAGTGTGTGGTTATTGATGAGCAGTATTTTATGTGCAGTTCTTCCCATCTGGGTGCAAAATCTGCACTTGCTATATTTGGAAGCTGAGTAGAAAGCCAGTTGGCATCTCCCCTCCTTGCCCTTGCAGGATGCCCCTTTATAGCCCAGCAATCACCAAGCACTAGGCGATACCTTTAACCAGTCACTCATCTTGACTCAAGTGTTTGTAAAGGTTCCCATTAGCCCATTTTCCTCTGTTTCACACCACCAGCATTTGAGCTCCCATTAAACTGAACCAAGGAGACATTCAAACATGACAGATCATCTCAGGATACTTTATATTTAGAAATCAGCCTCAGGCTACAACAGTTCCTGAGATTCCTAGCTCCCTTCGGACCCAAGTTTATAATGTATCCCACGTGAGTCACTTTAATTTCAAGTTAGCACTGCATAGTCCCCAAAAGACACAGGGAAGAATGAGGCTTCCACTGAGCCAAAAACCCCACAAATGTCGGGAAATGGAAGACATGGCCCTAACCATACGCAAAATCCAATCAGAGTTGTTTTGGTCATTGGAAATCTGTTCTCACAAATACTTAGGTCTTTTCCCTCCCCCATACATTTTATAATTAGTTGCTTGCTTTTATTTAACAAAATGCATTTCTCCCACACTGCCTTCAAGGTTACCCTACTCTGGTCTAACGTGAGCTGGAAAAATATAAACACAAGCTGCCTACAAGATAAATCTAGAGAGGAACACACTCCATAGTAAAATCCTCCATTGCATCTGTTCACTTCACATGAACAACTGCTGCAATCTGGTATTTCTGTTCCAAGATATTTATGTGTTTCATACACCAGTGGGAAGCGATTAGGCAAAGCAGTCCCGACGCTGCAAAGTGCTCACCAGCTGAACCGTGCGTGTGTGGGACGATCAGCTGTCAGTCTGAATCCACATGGATTTTGTTACCTGTTGCCCCTGTGCAACACAGTAATCAATATTAAAGGATTACACTCTAAGAACATGAGTGGGGTTCAGTTTTCTCTAAGTGACCCAAGCACATGCTCAACGTGTTTGTATGAGGAGATCAAGTGAAAGATCCATTAGACAATAAAGCAGCACAAGCCCACGTTCCTGTGGGCTGAAATCAAGGGCACATTTTCAAGCACTGAGTAGGCTAAAGAAACTTGATGCCATCTGAAACAGCCCTCAGCCGGTGTGTGCTGGCTGGATAGAAAATTCTTATTTTCTTCTTATCCTGCTTTGTACCTTGCTGGGATTTTGCAGTCTCAATACAAAAACAGCAAAGTAACATCTCAGACAGAGAAATTGAAGTGCCACCCCACGTTTTCTTTATGAAGTGCTTTGTGTATTTGTCTCTGGTAGCTTTTTCATGGAAGCTAAGGATATTCATGGGGAGAGGCATAGCGAAACCAATCTGTGTCTGGAAAAGTTGATATGCTCCTTACTTGTTGTAACCTGAAGCCATTGACTTCTTTTTTCTCTCTCTCTTNTACATATTTGAGACCTGAGCCAAAATGATATAAGAAGGAATCCTGCCGTGGCTTTGCTGATTACTTGAACGGGTCCTTTGACAGCAATAAACACCCATGCTGATAGCAGAGTATAAGGCAATTTCAAATCAGGCCATAAACCAGGAAAAACAGATGACTGCTGAAAAAAAAATCCTAATGTAAGTGCATGTGGTGGTCTACTACTGCAGTGTAACCCCAGGTGCTCTGGTAACTCCTTGTCAAGGAGGCTACAGTGCTTTAAAAACTCTCATGAGCAAAACACTGCAACATCCCATGGAAACAGGGAGGTATCTTTCACTCTGCAGTCTGGTAGAGAGCTGATGTCTGCTTCCACCCCTGATCCCAGCAGGACCACACGATGCTCGTCCAGGAAGCCATTGACAGCACTGGGACTAAGCCTGCAAATCCCAGCCTCTTCCCTAACCAGGAGTACAGTCCTTCCTCCAAGATGAAGGAAGAAAATAGACAAAGTTAGGTTGATACGCTAATCTGATGACAGATGCTGTGCTGAATTCCCACACTAGACAGTGATGATAAGGACTTAATTTCTATATTGAATGCACAAAAAGATTAATGATGCATTTCTTTTAATAAATATTGACAGCATAGTCACATAGTGTCATACCCAAGCACTCAAATTTTATGATTTTGTCCCCAAACCCATGGCATTAATATTAAGATAGCATAGCTTAGCGGGTTGTTGTTTCTTTTAAATTTGCCTTCTATTTCTGAGCTTTAACTCTTGTTTTCCAGCTATTACTGTTTTCCTATGACAAGGAGGATTAGAAACTACCTTCGTTTTCGAAGGCTGAGATTCTCCATTAATTACATGCATGGCTCTAGAAATTACACCAAATATCTCATAACGTGGCATTCTTACCATGTTTCATGCTCAAAGCACTTAGCAAAATTCAGGTAATGGGTCCTGCTAGCACTGCTGTACTTGGAGTTAGTGAAAAATGATTGCTCTGAGCAGGACTTGGGACCCTGACAAGGCTCTTTGGAGGATCAGGTCCTATGCAAGATTTCTCAGGGTCATTGGAGGACTCATAACTGGGATTACAGTTTTGGATTCATCCTGTTTCGAAAGCACACTTCTCTTATTAAAGAAATTAGCACTCAAACAGAGCCTCATCCACTCCTGAGCATCCGTTTACACAGTCTGGGTAATTTTTGCTTCGTTTGTTACTGACCTACCCCTCTAGCCAACCCTGCAGAAATAAAGCGGTATACAACATCAATAAAAACAATGCACAAAAAAAGTTTTTTAATTGAAATACCACACACCTCTGTAAGACTTGTAAAGTAAGAAAGCACAAAATGGCAGCTCTTGTTTCCACACCTGCCTTTCTTTCCCATCCACCCACCCAAAATTTTAACAGGACTGTTTGTTTAAAGAAAGAAAAACTAAAAGTTAATAGGTAAGAGATGCACACTGGGGATTCAGAGGGCCCTGCTCTAGGGACAGGGAAGGTCTCATTACACCTGGAGCCCTTTTTCCTTTCACTGCTAAATCCCACTCTTGGGCGTCCCTTCTGGAAGGCTTTCTGAGGTTGGTAGTGTTTGCACTGCTTTGAAATGCAAGTCTCCCCTCTTTGTTTGTTTTTGAAATGGTTTGAAAGGGAGGAGCAGACGTCCTTGGCTACTAAAGCTGAGCTTTCCCAAAACACAAGCCGCTGCTCTTTGTTTGCTTCTCGTTAATTAGCTGTGTGTCTAATTAGTGACAGGTTCCCTTTGGCTTTCCTGAAACCAAAGCCGCTCCATGTCAGTAGAGGTCCATCAGGGGACTTGTCAGTGACCGAATGGTTTCCAGCTGCTCTGGGGCTCTCCTCGGGAGCACGGTGCGCACACACTGCCACTTACCCCCGAGGGACTGCTGATAGCCCTGCCAAAGGAGATACGGTCCCTTTATCTGCACTGAACCCCTGATTTCAGGCAGCTCCAATCTGTAATATCCTAATCTACATCACATCCTAATCCACATCACAGCCTAATTCACTGCGGAGACAGTGTCACAGCAGGATAGGAAACAGGGGCTCATTTTCTAACCCTCTGCTCTAATCCACTTTCCCCTCCCAGCGTTTTGCTCTGACACTTTGGTCAAGATTCACCTCAGTTACTGCAATAACACTAAGTTCACCTGAGGGTGAAAACTACTTTTCAGCTGCACAGTGCATCACTCAGCTTTCAGGGCACTCACCATAGGATCCTGTTATTGCAGTTTGTTTATTTAAACTGAGGTGAGCTTGGCCTGTTACCAGCTTTAAATTCACCTTTTTGGGGACTCATTGAAAAATCCCTTCAGCTGTACATGCTGGTGTGAGAAAGAGGAAGGACACAGACTTGCACCATCCCAGGGGACTGCTGAGACTGTTTCTCCCCCACGAACATGCTTCCTGCTCTTCTCTGCTCACTTCCCCCCTACGGGTTTCCATCAGCAGATCCCTAAAGAGAGCGGAGTTTATTTAATTCCCTACTGATGTCAGATCCTGTTGGTGCCAGAATGATTGATGGGCAAGCACCATGACTGACGGGAAGATGCGCTTTCAATTAGCTGTGTGGGCCCCTTCCCTCTCCTGCTCTCTCTCCCCAAAGTCCCTCTGGGGCAGTGCCCTCATTGCAGGGTTTTTCTTTGTACCAGAATTCTCTATTCCCTACCCTCTCTTATATCAGCAGCACCATTTTACAAAAACGTGGCTTATTTTAAACTGGGCAAACCTGAACATGGAATTGTCTTGGACATTAAACAACTCCCAAACCCATCAACCCCAGGCCACCGGAGAAGACATTTCTCCCAAAAGCCACAGGGTTCACAGCATTTAATTCAAAACCTCTCTGAAACCCGAAGTCTATCATACATGATAGATGACAGCTCCAGGGAGTCATGGAGCCAGCAGAAAAAGCATCATCTTTACATGGTTTTGACTCCTATTTTGCAATAACCACTCTAAGACTGGACTACATACAAAAACTGGGATTACTCCTATGAAGCACTATCAAATGCAAGGGAGAGGAAATTTGTCCTATTAGGTTTCTTGTTTCTGCAGAACATGTAATATCTTAGCTCTTGCTCTCATTCTGGGTTAACAAATCCAACCCTCGGCACAGCCATTTGTGCAAATATGGTGACATAAGAACATCAAAAGAGCATTTTCATTTCACCTTTTCAAAGGTGATTTATTTGTGTTTCTTTCCAGGTTGCACTAGAAATAATACAGTTTCCTGGAAATATTTTCCTGCACCAAGATTTTCCATGAAGAACAAACAGTACAATCTAAACATTTACTGCAGCCCAGAAGACTGAAACCATTTTCCTGTGTCAGAGTTTTAGCAATAGCCAGATGTGGATGAACAGCAGGTGCCAACAGAAAACATCAGATCTGAGCTCACATGCTCTTCACCAGCCAAGTCCAAAGCATGTAGCAAGGTTATTATTTCACTTCCCACAGTAAAGGTGATCTAGTCAGTAACAATGGTGTGGAGATGAGAGAAATCAGGGCAGTAATGAAGAACTACACTATTCTGGGACAATCAGCTCCAGAAACAAAAGCATTGGGCTAAGAGTTGAAGAGATATGTAGAGACTTTGCTGCTGATGTACTCGAGATATGAACATCTAAGACCTCCTCTACTGATCAAATAAAGCTGTTCTGAGGAACTTACATGACACTAAATCATGGCCAGAGAAACTTATCTTAACCTAAATCCCCTGTAAATGGTTCTCTGTGCCCCATTCCTCCATCTGCAAACAAGGTTTGATCATTTCCAGTAGATCTACACAGACCACATTACAAAGCTCACCACTCCCAACCCACTGGCTTTATATATTTCCAGAAGCACTGTTGTCTTCTGGAGTTTACAAAGCATCTTGGATTCAATTCTGGAAATGCACATCTAGAGCTTGCCGAGAATATATATGTAATCAACAAATTTGAGATGAACATTTCTGTACTGGCTGGTACAAAGATTCCTTACTTACACAAACTAAACAGCGTGCCAGTATCAATAGCAATTAAATACAGTTACAAAATCATCTATCATTTCCAGCAATGAACCAAATCTTCCTTGTTTTAGACATGCAACATAACTCAAAGTCAGTAACATTATGCTTGTACTGTTCGAGGAAGAACACTCCAGAAGACTGGAAATAGAGATAGAGATCCTTCCCCACATTTCCACATGGAAAAAGAAACCCCAAAGTATGTCTCTACTGCAGCCTTTCAGCTTCTGTTGCTTTTCTAGTTCAAGTTTAAAACATGCCACAGTCCATAGAAATGCATGAAAAAGAAACCTGACATACTTGGTTTAGGATTTAAGTGACGTGTATAAGCAGATGTGTGGGACTTTCCTGTATGACTCATTGCTCATCCTTGGTCAACTACAATTAGGAAGACAACAGGAGGAATTAAAATGGGACAGAAAACCATGAAGGAACAAGAGCTGAGACATCAGTCAGCCTAACCTCTGCCTCAGTTACAGCATGTGAGCCTGGAATAAATCTGCTAAAATCAGTGCTACTACTCCAGACTTACACACATGAAACAGAGATTAGGAGGTAGTTCTGACAATAAATCAGAAGATGTGCAGTATCATCACTAGTTTCACTGCAGCTGGTGTACTGCAACACATGCCTCTGGTACAGAGATGCTATAAACAATTGAAGCCTGACAGAACTGGTTTGGACTCCAGAGGTTGGACTGCTTCTTACAGGTTGCACACTGAGGGATGGCAGGCTTCTCTACACACTGCCTGCTGAGCAGTCTGAAATGAAAAGGGAATCTGGCTTCACTCTCCACTGTTCATCTGTTGGGAAAAGAATTTCTAGAAAAACAAGAAAATGTATTTCTTCTTCGCTTTCTATCAATTTCCCCTCCAATTACACATGGCTTAAATCTAGTGCAAAGGAGGGACCAGGGAAAAGGGAAATAGGGTTGTCTTTGGAGAAGCAACTTAATTATGTGCAATGTGGAGCCAGATCCTACATTAAAAAGGCCATACTACAAGCAGTTCAGCAGGCCATCAGGGAAATAAGAATTTGAGATCTAACAAAAACAAGGAAAAAGGAATGTCTTTTTAGATACCCCATGCTTTCAAAACCAGGGCAAGAAGCCTATAAGGAATGGCATTAGTGCCAGCCACTGCAGCATGTCTGGCTTCAAAGCTGTCCTTGCAACACTACATGTTTTTTCATCCGTGTCAATAGAAAAGAGCAGTAAACAGTTCTAGCAGAGCTGTGATGGTCCGATTTGGGATGGAGTTAGAAAAAGCCAAATGCAGGCTAAGTAGGGAGTGCTCACAGAGTCAGTACTAACTCCTAAACAGCTTGTCTCTTGATCTAATAGAAATTCACAGTGGGAAATGCTGCACTCTGATCCAAAGCTGTGTTCCCTGTGAAACACCTCCAAGATCACCTGTAACATGAAGCAAAGGAAAGGCAGAAGGATCTGACCCAGCCACTGACCCTGCCAACAATATTTGTTTCAGCCACCGCAGCAGAGATGAGCGGGGCACAGTCCTGTCTGTGTGTGCAAGCCCCGTGGGCAGGTAATAGGATTCAGAGAATCCTTTTGTGAAGCAGCCCCTTGACCCATTGCCCCAGTCTGGCTGGCTGGAATGAGCAACCGGGTGGATGTTCCGGCTGGGGACATTTCTGTCCAAATCTCGGAAAAATCTGCCCCGGAGCTGGACGCCCCTTTTCCTCGCCCGCTGGCCGGTGGAAGCAGCAGAGCAGGCGCATCCCAAGCAAGGACTGTCTCCAAGTTATTGGTGCCCTCTGCCGACCAGCAGGAGGAGGAAGAGCCTGATGGGATAGCGAGGGGAGAAAGATCCAAGGCCTCCGCCAGTCTGCGTGGAAAGGCCTCAAACACAACGTACAGACCACACTTTGGTGTAAGAAGCTCCTCCCTCTCCCCAGTCTGACCGGGTACCCCACGCAGCAACACATCTGCAAAGGGACCACACGGTCACTGTAAAATCACGTGCATGAGATGATTGCAAGTGTCATTCTGAACCTCAGCCCTCCAACCAGCAAAGGTATTTAAAAAAATCACCAGCATCTGTGGGTTTGTCTTCAGTGAACAGCCCCCTCAGCACACACTGAAGTGCATCAGCCCCTGCAGTCCTGCACCACAATGGGGCAGGGGAAGCGCAGTGTGGCCCAGGAGCACTTTGTTTGTTCTGAGTGAAAGAGGGGATTATCTGAGTGGGGCTAAACAAGTGCCTGAAGATTCAAGTGATGTCCAGAGCCAGCTGAAAACAAGCTGTACTGCAGCCACTCTGATGGCAAAAGATAAAGGGGCTGATGGCTTAAAGAAAAGGGCTCATTGGACAGGAGAAATGGAGGGTAAATTGGTCTTTTTTATTTCCTGCTCATGTCATCTGGTGATGAATTAGGAACAGAAGAAGAACCCTGACAAAGAGCTCCCATAGGCCAACCAGCAGGCTGAGAATTTGGGAGGTTCGGGTCTGCAGGGACCCCATGGCTGCCTTGTCGCACCTGCCCAGCTGTCTGTGTGCTTGGGGTTTGACTGCAGGGTGGGTGAAGAGGCAGGAGCTGCCTGGGGACTGCTGCTGTGACTGGCAGGACAGCTTCCCCCCTGAGGCTGATGAAGGGGCTGAGGAGAGGAAGAGGAGCTCTTTGCTAAAGTGTACCAGCCTCGTGGCAGAGCCAGCCAAGCAAGAGGAGTTGCTGTAAGTTTTCCCTTGGCCTATCAGGGCTTTTGACAGGACAGAAACATTGCTCTCGTAGCACAGCTTCAGGAGGGACAGCACACGGCTGTCATGCCCTACCAGCTCCGAAGAACAAGCACTTGCTGGCAACCCTTCAGCTCCAGCCCGTCCCTGTACCCAACAGCCCAGGAGCAGCTGGAGCAGGCTCAGAGCACCTGCACTAGGGGTTGTGCAAAACCCCAAAGCCACATTACTGTTTGCCACACAGAAAAGGGTGAATCAGCCCTTCCAGACTGAATCTGCCACCCTCCAGCGTACCACAGATTTAGCCCTTGGCCACCCACAGCAATATTATATCCACTTTGTTTGTTAGGGTGTCACTGGGCTGAAGGAGCCTTTTCCCTGACCTGTCTTGAAGCCAGCTGACCTCGGTAAGAGCCCTACTTCCTCACCTGCCTCAGTGCATGTAAGTGTGCATCATTCACTGCATCCCACACTTTAGGTGCCAGAGAAGAGCACTGGCCTTGGCATCTGCTCTGCAGGCCCAGGAGGTATGCACTGAAAGGCGCCTACTTTCAGGCTGTGGGAACAACCCTCTCAGGTCTCCATTAGAGAAGGCGATGACAGTTGCACTTATACAGGTGACTAGGTTTCACCCATAGGAGACAGGCAGAAGGATTCTTTAGCGAAGGGCACACCAAAGAAATGCACCTTCTCTTGGCTAACCTCTGCCCCCCTGGTCCTTGCCACCCACAGTGAGCTAGGGGTGTTCCCTGAGGTAGAGCAACCAGTTCTGGTGGCAAAAGCTTGGCTTGTGGTCACAGAGCAAGAGCCAGAACTTGCAATAAACTGTTCTTTATGAAAGTACTTTCCCGCATGTTTTCCCTTTGGTGGCACTGCAGCACCTCCCCTTCCCAGGTGCCCTCTCTGGACTGGACCTCAATTAACTCACAGCCTCAGGCTATAAATCAAGTCAATAAAAGGGGCTGTAAAATAAACATGAACAGATCTTCCCCTTTCCATTCAAACGTACTGAAGTGGCAAAGCCTTTTTCCAAGCAGAGCTTAGACACCCTGTACTTCACTGGCCTCACAAGAGGGAATGCAATGTGCTCATACATTAATAGAGGTGACCTGGTCACTGGGATGCAAGCAGTGCTAGGAAGTGCCCCATGGCTTGGAGGTCAGCCTCAGGTCGCTTATTCAGAATTTCCATGGGGTGGACAATTCTAATTTACAGCTCACAAGAGTTGGAAAATATTTTAGAGAGGGAGGTTAAATAAGCAATGTTGTTGGGTTTTATTAAAAGGCCTGGCCTACCAGAACATAAAAGCATACATTTCATCCAGCAGACCTACCTGACACCTCAAATAAGGAAGAAAAGTAGATCTTCAGCACCGGAGCCAAAATCTGCTCCAAGGGATGCCCAGGAGGTCAGTAAAGTTGGCTGCGTGACACTGTCAACACAAAGGACTAAAGTCTGCTGTCAAAGCAGCAGCCATGAGAACTGTGACCTTTTCAAATAATTTGCAAAGGAAGAGAACAAAGAATATATAAACCATTGCTATTTGTAGTGCTCCAGTGTCTAAAGCTTCCAGCTGAAAACAGGGCCACAGCATGCCAGGTGCTGTAAGCTAAAGTGAGAGAAACACCCTGCTTTGAAGTAGTGAAATCTCTGTAGGCATGAGGGGGTAAGAAGATAAAGCAAGGAGAACAGAGCTTTGGCCTGGTTCTCCTGATCCACCCAAGGCCCTATATACCTTCCCTGGGCAATAGAGCAGGATAACCCCTTCAAAGGCTGTTGGGAACAGTCTTTTAAAGTAAGATGACGCAATTTAGGGTAAGTTCTGCCTTTCAACCAACTCTCCGCACTGTCCAGCAGCACAGCAGCCTCACTCATCTGGTCTACAGAAAAGAAACCAGCTTTATTACTCCAAATCACTGCCAGTTCCCTCCATGCTCCAGAGCCTGCATCAAACATTTTTACAGCCTTAAAAGCCATATGGAACCTTGAAATACATTATCCACCTTCCTGGGTCAAAAACAGCAAAGTAACAGTAACTCCTCAAATCTTTGCACTACCACACCCTTTGGAAATCCTCCATCTCCCTTGTAGCTCATAATCCAGCCCCAGGGAGTGTCTAACTCATAAGGAGACTGTTTGCTTGGAGCTAAATCCTCTGCATATTATCGTTAATGGATGAGGCAATTGTAGCCTGTTTTCATTAGCAAAGGGTCCAAAGCATGTTCAGAACTCAGCTGCTCCTTGCATTAGGGAGCGAGCACATGTGCACACCCCCACAGTGGAATGAGAAGGGTTAAAATCCTTAGGTCTATCCTTTTGTGGCCATTCTTTCTGTTATTGTTGGTTTGCAAAGAAGTGCTCATTCAGAGAAGCAGGTGAGATATCTTTAGAGTCATGAGATGGATCAGAAGATACAGAAAAAGAGTTCAAGAGAGGAAGAAAAAGCTGAAGGGGACTGAAATCTTCCTTCAAGTCTTTGTCCCTCCTCTATAAATGGGGAACTATGACAATGCTCCTGTAGTTTGTCCAGTTAATTATAGAACAATACGAGGACCTGGGCTGTGATGGATTGGTGATTTACAAGATAGGAGTGTGAGAGCGGAGAATGGCAATTACACGAGTGCTTCCACACTGCCTATATAACAGAGTGTTTGACTAAGGAACAGAATCCCTCATACCTGCCTTCCCCTGATGATAAGAGCCGAATGCCTCACAGGCCCAGGTAAACAGCAGAGTTTGGCTTCACTCAATCTGGACGAGATGCCCGTTATCATTCCCCCCACCCAGTCCTGGAGAGGCACCTAGGGAGAAGGTGCAGCACTGGCAACTGCTCACCTTCCCTGCAGGGAGTGGATGCCCAGGACCAAGATAAGAATCACTGAAGTAAGGCCACAGGCAGGGGACAATGGCAGGGCTTGGGCCACAAAGCCATCCATCACTTGGGAAACAAAGCTGTTGTCAGCAGGGGCGGCTGCATCCTCCAGGCATGTCAGTTGTCAAGTGAGTTGGGTGACAGGCACGTCAAGGGCTGAGGAGGCCTCTGGGGAGATGCCAGGAGGAGAAGAAAGACCATACAGTGATTGTCGCTACTCCACACCAGTGCCAGGAAAGGCCACACTGCTTCACAGATTCCTTCCAGGTGAAGAAAGCATAAATCTCTTGATATCAGGTTTGATTTTTCTTAACTGAAGTATTTCTCCAGTAGTTGAGGATGCAGCACTTTTCCTTGGCACAAGGGAGTACTGTAACTGCACAAATTAAGGCCCTTCACATTTTCTGACCAAAAAATCTGGGCTCAAAATATTCAGGGAATTTTTTTCCTCTTTTGTGAATGGTGTGAACCTTTTCCTACAGTCTCCAAGAACCCATACAAGAATCCCCACCTGCCTACAGCTCATTTTCCAGCTCTGTGGCTGGCAACTAACTGATACAAGTTTGCTCCAGTTACCCCATCATAAAATAGAGGAACATTGGAGAGTACTGGTGGCTCCACAGAGGGGTTGCAAGGGAAGGAAGCTGTAAGGTGGTTTACACATCTCCTTCACACTTTATGCATATCCCACACCATTACTTAGGGCTTGCCTGAGGAATTGGTTTTTTGAAGAGCCCCTTCAATGATTACTCTTATTTCAGAGTAACAAAGTAGCTCAGTTTGACTTCCCGACCCACTCAAGCCTAATTGCCCCATGTAGACAAGCCCTTGCACAAGTAGCTCGGTATATACGTAGTTCCACCAAATGATCCACCTTGAGGGGACAAGCAAATTTCCAGCAGGTCTGGCTTCCACATGAAAGAGATACAAGAAGAGTCTTCCCGAGTTCAGTACTGGCCAGAAAACAAGAATGAAACACATGTTTCTGATCATTTCAGAAGTTCCAAAAGAAGTCGGTTCAGAGAATGGGCGAGAGTTCGAAGGGGAAGAGGGGAAACACGTGTCCTGTTTGAAGTGTAAGGTCTCATTTTTTTATTAAGCCATCTTAGCCACTCTTAACACATGCACATGAAGTGTCAGCCCAGGGCAACGTGCAGAGTAGTTCATGATGCACATATTAGAAGTTAAGACATCCCAGAGCCTGGAAACTGCTGAATTCAGCAATGTGGCCTGAGCTCATTGTAAAGAAAGATTAAAATGGAGATGAGAGTCGGAACTTGGACTCACAAGTACCAAGGCTTAGAGCGGGGTACATCTTGAATTATAAGCTGCTCTCTCCTTTCTCTCTCCTCGTTGCAGCTCCTGGGACTTGCCTTCTCTGTGTCATGTTCAGTGACTTTTTGCTTATTTTTCTGCAGTCGGGAGAGATGCCACAAACGTGGAGCTGGGCCCTTCCACCCATTAATCAAAAGCTACAAGTGCTCTGCAGGGAGACAAAACCTCTGTGTGTTTTCTCTGATATTTCTGGATCACGGCATGGAGGGCGGGGGGGCTGGGCCAAGGACCCCTAGTTAGATTAACATTTTATTCAGAGACCTATTAATCAAAGTCAGAAGTGGCGTGAAGCAGTACCAAGGGAGAAAAAATAGCTGGACAATCAAGGCCCTTTCAAAAAAAAAAAAAACCAACCAACCAACAAAAAAAACCCTCTCAGCTTGTCCTGATTTACTGCAACTCACTCACAGAACTAGGTGGGAAAGGGGGATTTGCAGCCTCTATCCAAACAGGAGTGGACCATACAGGTAAATTCTGGCTTTTTTCACATTAAGCAAACAACTTTCTGTATCCTGCCCTCAGCACCAGTCAAAAAGGTCCCTATCTTTCTTTCTGCAGAGCATAACGCGCTTTCGTGCAAGCTTATACTTTTTAATTATTATTTTTGGAAGAGCGCACAATTACACTCCTTTTTCTTACAAGGAAAGACAGGCACAGTTAGCGGGAACAGGTCTGGCCAGAGTTCTGCAGGGCCTTTTGGGGAGGAGATAAATGACCTTAACAGCACGATACGGACGGGAGTCAGGCATGTATGTGTCGGGAGCCTGAACAGCCCTGTGTTTGTTCCCTCTGGCACCAGCACTAACTCATCACGAGACGAAGCACAGGGACACAGGTGGTACGAGCCTGAAAACACAAAGATGCACTGGGCACAGTGCAAAAGGGGTAATTTGTTTTAAGATAGAGATCAGCCAGGGAAGAATTCAATGCTCAACTCTACAGTTTGCCCCAAGAACACAGCCACTGAAGCTCTGCATGTCTCAGTGAGAGTCCAGTCCATCCATGACTTCTGTCTCCTCAGGCTGTTGGAGGATGGTACCTCAAGGACCTCTGAAAACCTCAAGGCACAGAAGGGAATTGGGCCCCATGACCCCAAAGGGTGATGGCATTACGAACATTATTCTGTAGAGGCTCGGCCAGTAGAACCACATAAATTAAACAGTTCCCAGAGGAAAACCTTGTGCTTTCCTCTGAAAGTGGGGCAAGCCTCCTGGAAGACAGAGGGCAAGGACTAAGCAGGACAGCAAATGACGACCAGTCATGTCAAGCACTTCGTGGGAACCTATAGCAGCTGCCTTATACAAAGACAACTTTGCCACAAGGAAGAGGAGGTGGGGAAAACTGTATGCATGCATTCTCTGCCCAGGAAAAACCAAGGCATCTCCAGCAGCTTTGGGTTGGTTTTCTCCCATGGCGAGTTCCTGGCAGCTGATGACAGCAAGGAAACCTAGGGAACTTGATCCCTTCTCTCTTCCTCAGGCTTCTGCCCCCTCCAATCCCAAAACACAAGTATATGGAGGAAGAAACAGATTTTTCCTGTACAGATACACAAGACGCCAGGCAAAGAGAGGCTTGTGGAATGCACAGCCCAATGGATCTAGTTTCCCAGAAAGTCTGGCCTGGCCTTAGCAGAGGGTTAATTAACTCTGGCAGCTCAGGGCTGGAAAATGTCCACTTCATGCACTGGAGTGCCTGGCCACGGGTGAAGAGAGGGCCAGGCAAACCATAGGGGCAAAGGTCCACCTGCAGACATGTATAAAAAGCTTGGCTGGGCTTGTGCTTGGGTCCTGTGGGAGGAACACAAGAAAGATTTAGCCAATTGCTATAGCCAGTGCAGGGTCTTGTGGGTGCAAGGGGAGAACAACAAAACCACAAAAGAGCTAGAAAAACACAGCCATGCCAGGCGTAGGTGGAGACACATTATCATATGAGGCAGGCATGCAGTCTGCCTTCCCTTCTCTGGGCATCACAAGTGTCTTTGTACCTCAGCCTCCAGAAAAAAATGGCTGAGGGCTTTATGGGGCTTAGAGATACATTCCTCAGTGGGTGTTGGGGTTCACAAGTAGGGAAGCCAAGTGCATCACTGCGGCATAACAAAGAAATGAAGTTACTCCAAGGCCATGCAGACCTGATGAAAGCAGGATTTGGCTTCCCTTGCACACTGAAAGAGGACACTGTCCCATATCTCTGTGCACGCTTGAGTGAAGTGTGTTCAAGACAGGAGACCTCTGTTCCCATTGCTAGTGTTGTACATTGCCAGACTGCAGGATACATTTCATGGTTAACAAGAGCAAAGTCAGAGAGATCTCTTCCCAGTGTAGCAGCTCCCAGCTGCACCACAGATGAAAAAATGCCCTTGTTCCCTGTTATTCCTCTAAGTACCTAGGATCTGAGTATTTTGGCAGCATTTTACAAGACTTCTGTGAGGTGGCAGCAGCTGCCTATGTAGGCTGAGGGTCTGGAGACAGACACTGCTTCCCAGACCCTGGTGTCAACCTGTAACACCAACTTTTCCATCCTCTGATTTACTGAACCCTAGAGGGATCTTGGCAATTATCTTAATGAAGAACAGGAGAACATGGTCCCTCTTCTCCAGTGTGCCAGTTATTGAGAAGGAAGCAAGAAGAGCTCCGTGCAAAAGATACACCTTGGGCTGTGCATCCTTCCCTCTCAGTTCTGAGGAGGGTGGTGTGAAATGCAGGGGTGTTCAGTCCCAGCTCTGCTGCTGATGTGTTCTGGGAGAGGAGGCTCTCTTTCCCTGCTTCAGTTTCTCCATCTTTGCAAAAGGTGTAACAACTGGTATCCAGCTTGGCAAAGCCATCCAAGATCCATTGATGAGAAGGATCTATGAGACAGCTGTTATTATTTTACTAATTATGTTCCTCACACTTCCTAAAACAGCAGGTTCATCACAAGGTAGGGAAAAGGATGAACAGTGCCTGGAGCTATTTTAAAGTGTCCCACCATCCAAAAGATAAGAGACCAAATCCTTTATGCTGTGTTAGGATAGAATAAGGAGCAAGTGGGGAGCTTGTCTGCCCAGGGAAGCCACTGTGTAGCAAAAGCAGGGTGACAAATTAACACAGAATTTCTGTGATTCCTTGGCTTGCTACTCAAGATGAGTATCACAGCCTTAAATATTTGAGGGAAATACTAAACCTAAACAAAGAAAAATAAGGTTCAAACAGAATTGTTTGCAAAGAATAGGGAAGAAAAAGAGAAGGAACACAGGCCAGGAGGTATTGGACAAGCCAAGGAAAACATTTTGAGAACACCATGCCACTTAGTGCAGTCAAATGTATTTCAAAAGCAAAGAAATAGTTTTTCAGAAGTTACTGCATAGCCCAGCTGTAGGCAGGAGGTATACTGTTGCCCCTGCTTTGAACCAGACATATCCTCTCCTTCTGCCCAGCATTTTTCACTCACAAATTTCAAAGCACTTGCAGATGTTCGAACTTAGCATGCTTCTGAGATTAACTTTCTAGATTAAGTTTCTTGATAACTCTACTCAATAAAATAGACTTCAGCTTTTTCCTTCTGCTCACAAAGGTCCTGCAAAAGCTGCTTTGCTATGAAGTACTCATGGCAGCCCACAAGTTCTACTGCTTTCCTCTCCATTGTAAGTGCAGCAGCTCAAATATATTTTATGTCTTATGTACAATTCGGCATAGACTTGGGTACAGTGACTCCAATAGAAGATCCTTCCTTTCCTGTGCTCTGAAATACAGCTGGAAAAGCCAGAAAGGTAGGAGGGCAGGGCAAGAGGAGAGAAAGTGAGCGCCAAGACAGGCAAGGGAATCCTGGCATTCCTCTCTGAGCCTGTAACCAGATCCTCCCTCCTCTGTTATTCTTGCCACTCATTCTCCATCTGTAGGAATTGCTGAGGAGACAGCTAGGCCAGCTCAGTAGGCAACAACTGATTCAGCATTTGTTGCCTACTCAGTAATCGGCCCAGATCAAGCTCTTGTTGCCAGGAAACTGCCCATCAGGTCTACTCCTTTTTTCTGCTCACTCCTGGTCTTTTCCTGGTCGTGTGTACAGACTTCATCCTGAGGGCTGTTTGCTGTCAATTCGGCAGTGAGGTTCTTCCTTAGCTGAGCGAGGAAACCTTTTCTGGGCAGCTCACAGCGGAAAATGAACAGCCAGCAGGGAGTGCTTCCATACACCTGCCAGGGACATCTTCATCTTTGTAGAGCTCAGGTCAGACCTTCCTGGCTCGGGGAAGCCAAGGGGAAACTGCCAGGTGGAGAGTGGCCCATTTCATTCCATATGAGGATCATGGAGGAATCCACTCGTGGCCCAAGGATGCTGGAGAATTGCTCCAGAGAAGACAGTGCCCCATGGCATAAGCCACCTCCCCTCAGCAGCAGGCCATGAGGGCACTGGTAGTTGTACTAACAAAGGCCATTTTCCCCATCCTCCTCTTTCTCTTCACTCTCTCACCACACGCAATGAAAGACACTTCAGCAGACAGAGCCTCCTCACTGTGCAAGATACAAAGCTGGTGGAAACCATTCCATGAACTATTTTTTTAACATGGAACCCTCAACTTGGCACAACCAAGGAACAGTTGGTATACACGTCTATTTTTAAGACACGGATTAAAAAATACATAAATCAGTGGACTTGTTTAGATGTCTGTTTTCCAGTTAACAAATATGAAGCTCCAATTTTTGGATTAGAGTTATTTTTCATTTAGAAAGTCAAGTGTGTTGCTAGTAGGCAGGCGGGTGAGCATGAAGATGAATGCACCAGTTGTATGCTCTGGGTTTCAGCTGAATCGCTTCCAAGATAGATTTTTTTTTCCTCTAAGATGGGAAACATCCGAGATAATTTCCCATCCCACATGGATTTCACAATTTCCCATCCCTGGGAATGTAGAGTGCCTAGTACATGGGGCCCTGCAGACATCTACAGATAAAGGCAAGACAAGGTAGGAATGCTGGAAACTCACAGACAAACGGGGATTGAAATTACATGCTAATTTTTCCACAGCTAATTAATCACTGGAACAAGTTTAGGGAATACAGTGCCCAACCTTCATCCCAATTTTCTTTCATTTTGACAGGACTCAGATGCTTTCTGTGGTTTTAGAAATACTTGCCTTACTGTACATAACTAATGTTACACTACCAAGACATGCATAACCCAGTGCTCCTGCCCCACAGCTGGGCCTCCCTGCATTGGATCTTCTTAAAGAGATTCCTCTTGGCAGTTTGTGTGCACGGCCCAGCACACGCTTCAAAGGCTCCTTCAGTGAACCCTGGCTTTACTGAAGTCAATGGCACAACAGAGCAGGGCTAGGATTTCACTCCACTGCCTTCAGGTTTCACACATTTTCAGCAGTTGCATCTCCAAATTATTTTTCCCTGCACATCTGAAACACGAAATAGGCCACTGGATTATTGCAACACAGAGCAACTTACCCACAGCTGACTTCTCCCACAGCATGAACTCCACCAGAGTTCTGCACTTACTGAGGAGCTTCCTTTCAGATATACATACAGGAAAATATATCTCATTATATATTTTCAAGTTACAGACAATACAATGTCCTGTCTCTCCATCTTTACCTGATGTAAGCATATCTCTTTATTCCTCTCAACACAGAAACAGAAACCAATAGTGGTTTGGTTTTTTTTTTTGCTCAGGCCAAATCCAGCAACAGAGAGAATGTAAAACACTACCTGATGTGCTGTAGGAAACTGCATGGGAATTTGCACACTGAAATTCACACGCAGCACTTGGAGAGAGTTTCCCTTTATTTAGGCAGGACAGAAATTACAATGCTGCTTCTTGTGCTCTTTGAAGTCTCAGGAAAAAAGGAAAAGAAGCAAAGGGATCATTAAAATGCCGTTCTTGATGGATAATGGCAAGGGGGGACGACAGGAGAGGAAGTAATCAAGAACACCAAGGTCTTGCTTTCAAAGCCTCCTGCACTGGATGATGAAATTAATAAGTTTGGTGGTTTTGGTGCAGCTCGGCCATCAGAGAACCAAACATGGGAAAGCAGCAAGCTGTATTTTATGTACAACTTGGGAAATGCCAACAGCAGTGGGAAGGGTGTGGAAGAGCAGGTACCAACAGAATAGGCAGCAGCTCACAGCAGAGCTGAGGACGAGGCAAGAAGGACAACAACAGTTTGGTTAGAAGTAAGCAGCCAGCCCAGGCAGAAGGCTTTGGGCTGGAGCTGGAGAGAAGTGTTTTAAGGCAGAAAAACACATACAACTGCACAGGGAAATTGCCCTCCACTTCATAGGTTTTAATGCGGACAAATTCCCTGCAGCACATGGGGATTTATGGAAACTAAATATAAAGCTCAAGTCCCACTGACTGTCATTTTGTCTCATGTCCCCACAGAACAAAGATTTCATGTTTTACTTCCCTTCTCTCTCCCTGCAGGAATCAAAGCAGCTGACCTAATATGAAGATTCACCTGTGAGAGGTACAAAACAGCCTGGGGAAAAGCCTTCATTTCACCAGCAGGTTCATTCACAGAGATCACTACACAGCACATAAGGGGGCCATTGTTTCTGGAATAAAATCTCCATTTGAGCTCTCTTCTTTGGCCATGATCAATGGGAGGGAATTAAAGTCTCATCCTGGGAAAAAAACCAGCCTGCTAACACTGTGTTGAAAGATCAGGTAATGGAGATGCAGAGCAAGTGTGGGCACCCACATAATCCCTTGGTGAGCTTGAGAATGCTGGAGGTAAAAGCTCCTGGTGAAAAAAGCTCCCCAAACACAGGTACATCCCTTATCATACCCTATGAGAGACAACCAAGTCAAGGGCTAGGAGTCCTAACAGGAGATGTTGGTGTTTCACAGTCCTTTGATCCAGATTTCAGCTCTCCACAGCTCCTCCCAGTGCAGGGGCGTTTAAATTCCACGGGTGCTTACACAACTGCCTGTTCAGCCTCTGCATTTTGTGTCCCACAGATGCACAGAGCCAACCCCAATAATTTTGAGCCCTCTGTCCTACGTAGCCCTGGGGTATTCTGAGAGCACTTACCTCCCACCCATCCTTCAGGCACTTTCCCATCTTCAACGGGCATGTCAGTGGAAACCCACTGCTCTCAGCACTCAGTGACGATGGGCAAGGGCTTTTTTTACCACCTGCCAAAGGATGGATATCCACCCTCCAAAGCTCATCAGACTAAATACCCACAGAGAACCAACCCTATTTCTACCACAGCCACAGCATCATAATGACCACCTTCCTCCCCCTCTCTGTTTCAGTCTGATGCTTTGAACTATCAATAAGAAAAGGAGCTTTTAACCTAGTAGTTACTGGTTCAAGAAACAATGTCTGCTGCTTGGGCAACTAAGTCTGGAGCATCACTGTCAGCCTCTGGGCAAACACCCATCACACTGCCTTCATCCTCTCCCAGTCCCACATATCGTGTGTATTTTACTAGTCAAAGCAAACAGGAGATTAAAAGCGATTTGCTGCCCTCTCCCGAGCAAGCCCCGGTGACAGGTCTGTACCGTAGTGGCTCCGGAGACAGACTTTCCTTCAGGGAGCAGAGCTGCTCCCCTGCAAAAGGAATGGTGCTGATGTGGCACCAAACAGCTGTGACAGGGCAGGTTAGAAGTGATCATCAGCTGTGACAGATGAGGACGGCAGATCAGCTACACAGCCTGAACCATTTGGTATCCACAGAGGGCATTCCTGGCACTTTGGTTTCATAACTCTCAGGTTAATCTTCCTCTGTGGAAATACAAAGAAATACCTTCCAGCATATTCTGTTCTTAATAGTCACAAACATTTCAGAGCAGAAGCAGACCATGAGATATATAAAGAAATAGGAAAAAAATTACTTGTAGATTTAAGAGAGTAATTTGAGGAGGTTTTTTTGGACTAAACCCACTTAAATCTTTTATGTCCTCCAGTAGTGCTCTATCCTGTCCTTCCAGGGAGCATGTAAGTTTACCTAGACAAACAGTATGTAAACACACATTATCTTCAGAACAGAATTTAGCCCTGCAACCTTCTGCTTTCAAGGCACTTCCCCAAGATAACTAATCTTTTGCAGAAACTTGTTAAATTAAACTGTGCTCTCCATTAAAGCTCCCCAAAATCAGGCCTATGAACCTGAGGGAGCCTCTGTTTTCATATGCAAATATACATATAAAAAAAGTAAAAGCCACTTCTAAGCATTTCTAAAATATTTGTTTTCCCATGTACCCTAGGACAGATAAGATGTCCCATGATGTGGAATCAACACTGCTTTTCTTGGCACTCTCTCTGGGATGCCCTTCATGCTTCAGTCCTGAAGGGAAATGAGGGGTTTGGAGAGGGCCAGGTAGCCTCATATTCATGACCATGAAAAATGTCTCTTACAATTTGTAAACAATGCAACAAATCCCAGATCAGGCTGCCACCAAGGCATCCACTGAAAGTTTTCTTGGGCACATGCACAGCACACAGCTCTGACTACACAAGAGAGGGATGTGCTGTGCTTCTCCAGCACTTTCCTCCATGCTGTCTCCAAGCACTGCCTAATCTCCAAGTGCTGCATGGAATTGGCCTGTCCCAGTGACCAAGCCCTGCAGTGGGTGATAACGAGTCGTTGCCTGTGTGTACAGATGTGATATTTTCATCGCACCCCTGAGGGTGCAGAACCTATGAAAGGGTGTGTAAAAGAACAGGGGCAGGTTCCCAAGGGTCACATGGACCCAGCAATCTGTAAACAAGAGCCTGCAGCAATCTTGAAGCAAAACAGAGCCACTGTCACCATATGGTACAGGGACTGAAAAATGTGTTCTTTATGGGTTAAAAGTCCCTAGGCTCCAAAATCAGCTTCCTTTGCTTTCAAGCCTTCTTTTTTTTGCAAAACATACAGAAGTCACCATGACCATAACAGAGAAACAAGGCATTTGGAAGAAGAAAAAAGCAGTGTGCCTTCCCCAATGTCATCTACCAGCCATTTGGTCCTTCACTTAGAAAGTGCTGACCTGCTTTTTAGACACTTCAGGTTTGGAATTCTGCATCATGGAGGTTGCAAACATCTTGGTCTGGTCTCCCAGGCTTCTTTAACCTGGTAACTTTCAGAGAAAGGAACTGCTTGGAAGCATCTGAACCTTTGGCAATGCAGTAGCCTGTCCAGCAGGCCTGGCAGCCCAGCCCTGCATGCCTTGGGTTTGGATTGGCCTTGATACTATTATTATTATTATTTGCTATTATGCTATTATAAAATTATTTGCAAAGCAGATTAATAGCTTGTGTTTATCGTTGCCATATTTCACCACTACTTCCCCTTCGAAGCATCTGTGCATTCTTGGACAGTGTCTCCCTTCAGAAAGAAAGCCAGTTCTCCCTTCAATGACATCCCAGCAGATCCTCCACTGGGTAGTGGAGCAAGAAAGCATCTGTGACATGCAGATCCCTGAGCCAGGAGAACACAAGATATGCAGGCTCTAGATTTATGGATTAGACATTCTGCCATGGCACACAAATCACTCTGCACTCAGTGCAATTCATTATCACAGTGCCATGGCTGGTCACATTTTTCACAGGTGCAAATAATGCCAAAAAGGCTTTTTAACTTTCATGTGCCAAGACTTAATGCTGCAGAGTCAGGAGCCCTCCTGCCTGCCCGGGGAAGCAAAACCAAAGTCAGCAGTTGCTCTGTCTCTCTGGGCACACTGAGCCCAGAAGGTTTTCCAGCACCCCACAGCAGTGTTACCAGACTAAGCAGTCCCAGGGCTGAGATTGTGCCTGCTCCCAGTCCAGCCTGTCCCAGCAACTGAACGTGTGCCTGTGCCACCGTCAGTACTGCCCATATGCGCCAGCAACATCCTCTAACCCAGGTAAGTTCAGCTAAAAAAATCTGCAGGCAAACCTAGGGATTCATTCTGTCATGCCAGCACACTCTGCAAGGTCTTGGGCAAGCAAAGGGTCTTTTACATCTCTTGCATGTATCAGTAAAGGAAAACAACAGGCATAAAATATTAAAATAACAGTATAATTGACCAACAGGAATGAGAAGGAAGGGGTGAAGGGCTGAAAGTGGCTTGTGCTACTTCCTTACACAGCTGCATCTTGATTCTGGAGAAAGGACAGTGTGGAGGAACAAGTCAGAAAATGGGCTTACTATTCCTGTGGAAAGTTAGTTCCTCGGGGTAAAAAATAATTTAAAAAGACAACAGTACTTAAAAATCAGATTTGAGAGCATGTGAGGCCTCACGGAGCACCAATTTGGACCTCTCCACAAAGGAGGCACCTCGGTGGACCTGTGTCCCTCCTTGGAGGTCATGGTCATGGTGATATTGCAGGGGACACTGGTGCAAGAGGTGCATTGGGTAAAGTCCAGCATGATGCAACCCCCAGAAGAAAAATAAATCTGAGTTGGACCCCCATTTCCTTGGGTGCCTTACTGCCACATCTAGTCAGGCCAATGCCACAGGGGTTAGTGCTGGAGGGACACGGGGCACAGCAAGGAAATGGCAGAAGGAGACCCCCAAGTCGGAGCCCCATGTCACTCACCTCAGTCAGGCTGGCCCCGGCACACACAGCATGGGGAAAGTCCTTCTCAGCCATCGACCCCACCCGCGCGCTGCCCGTGAGGGGACCCACAGGGCTCCATCTTCCCGCCTCAGCTCCATCCGCACCGCCGCCCCCGGGCACCTGGAGCTTTTCACTGCAACACCTGGTGCGTTTGGGGCTAGCGCGGCCCCCTGGGCTGAGCTGAGCCGAGGTGAAGCCGCCTGAGGCAGAGAAGCCCCGGGACTCCCCTCTTCCCTTCAGGTGGCCCCGGAGCGCCCGGACCGGCTCCTTCAGCTCCTTCCCCCCTCACGGGCTCCCTCAGCGGCCTCGGGCAGCGGCCACTGGGCCGCTAGGGAGCGCTCGGCGGCCATGGGGCAGCGCCGCCTGGCGGTGCTCCGTCCCTGCCCCGGGTCCCGTCACTGTCCCCGTCACTGTCCCCGTCACTGTCCCCACCTGTTCGGTCACTGCCCGCACCTGTCCCGTGTCCCATCACTGTCCCCACCTGTTCGGTCACTGCCCTCTCCTGTCCCGTGTCCCATCACTGCCCTTTCCTGTCCTGTGTCCCACCACTGTCCCCACCTGTTTGGTCAGTGCCCTCACCTGTGCCATGTCCCGTCACAGCTCCTTCACTGCCCTCTCCTGTCCCATGTCCCACCCCCTTCCCCCACCTGTTTGGTCACTGCCCCATCCCCTGCCACCAGCTGCCCCATCACCACCACTCCCCACAGTCCCCAGGCTTCCCACAGCCAAGCTCCACTCATGTGTGAGCTCAGTGGGGAATGGACCCCCCATGACTTGGGTTTGGGGGCTGAGGGGCACCGGTCGTTCACTTGCCACTCACCCCACAGCCCTGCTGGCCCCAACAAATGCCTTCTCCATTCCAGCTGCATCACAAAACAATAAGCAGCGACTCAGTGGCTTTAGAAGAAACTCCCTGTTTCTCCTGGCCCATGGTGGAAGCCAGCAGCTGCCAAAGTTTAACCCTACAGTGCACTTCAGTAATTTCGCGGGGGGGCCTCGGGATTTGTTTTGCTTGGCACAAAGTCTGAGGGTGAGGAACTCCAGAGAGCACAACAGCATGCAAGATACCCAGTGTAGAAGAGAAAAAAAAAGCCATTTAGATCATCATGCATCATTATTTTATTTCAATTTTGCTTCATTTCAAAAATAATTAAGGGACACCATAAACAGCAGTAGGCACAAGTGGGGTTTGCAGTTTGAGTCTCTAAAGACCAGACCTCTTGTGCCAGGTGCCATACAGGCATAGTCAAACAATTCTTGGCTTCAGGATTAATTTCTCATAAAGGTTCAGGGCCCCAGTCTCACTCACTTGAAGTCAGTATTAAAACTACAAGTAGATTAAAAGAAATGAAGATAAAATGAGTGGGCTTTTCGACATTCCCTCCCTCCCCCAGAAGAACACTGGAAAAGATGCATCAAGCAAGAAGATATTTCCTTTCCCTTTTACTTGAGAAACCAAGGCAGGAGAAGACTAAAACACTAGTCCAAAGCTCTTACTGCAGTCTGTGGTAGCAGAAGGAAACTGTATTTCTCCATTGTCCTAGCTCAGTACTTGAACAGTTCACTGCCCACCTCTGTCCTCACCTGACCCAGCACAACCAGAAGCATCCTGGGATATATGGCTGGAATACTGTAGGAGAGGAGGGATCGAGCACTGGAGCCCCTATGAGCTTATGAGCTGTTCGAGTCAGTTCTGGTCAGTGTAGTTGATGATTTCCTTAGTCTACCAAACCAGAATCACTTCCAGTTCAGACCAGCAGTCAAGATCATGCTAAAGAATTTAAAGCATTGAAAAAACCACAAGATTGATTCTTTAGGAACACAGCAAGGGTCTGATCAGTTCAAGTCCTGCTTCAGACTGCAGTCAGGATTAGATGCTGTACTGAATTGTCCCCTCTGGATATCACAAACTACAGGACCTTGGCACAGCATCCCCCAAAGGGAGGAGGGTCTTCTGTCTTGTGATGTTAATCATCGTTGTAAGGGTTTATTGAAGAAGATGCCCGAGGGTCTGCCTGCTGGTGTAGTTCGCGGGTGGTGCTCCGGGCTTCAGCGGTCATTCTCCGAAACTTCTGCAGGTAGACAATGATGAAGATAACCAAGATACCTTGGAGGAAAAGGAGGATGAAGAGAGAGACCTGAGAGAGGAGAGCCAGGCTGCAGTACCAGTGCTGGCACGTGGAGACGATCTCATCTTCTGTCAGGTAGGCGATGATCCGGCCCTCCAGGTGCGCCGGGGAGCTGCATCTCACATCCCTGTACAGGCTCCGGTTCTGCTGCCACTGGAGCCAGGAGCGCAAGTAGAGGATGTCACAGGTGCATTCCCAAGGGTTACCCTGCAGGTAGACTACCTGGAGGCTCCTCAGGTTGTCAAAGAGCCCATTGGGAATAGAGGTGAGCCTGTTGGAGCCAAGGTGGATGATTTCAGTCGAAGGACGGAAAGCAACGGGCAGGTTTTCTACAGTCAGGCCTTTCGACGAGCAGTCAGTAATGTTGGTGGTGCACTTGCATGGCACAGGGCATATGGGTGTCACAAGTGGGAGGAAACCAAGGAGAGACAAGAGAATTCCACTGTTCATTTTCACCTGCAAACACTTCCCTGGTGAGACTGGACGAGGTGGAGACCAGACAAGTAGACACCAGGCACTCTAGGACTGACACCACAGCCAAGGTCTTTTGTTGTTTTGTTCTGAGGATGAGTTTCTAAAGTTGGGGGAATTTGGTGTCCTTCACTGGAGACACAACAGCTCTGAAAAGAACAGAGTTAAAAGAGAGCAAATTCTTGGTCTCTCATTATAGGAGAAGGAATTTTCATCATCTTCCAACCCTAGATTTGAGGAGAGATATGAACACACAGCTACTGGAAGGCTTAGCTGCAGCCATCAAATACATTTTCACTAGTCCTCAGAAGTGTACAAGAGCTGCTTGTGTTTTCAGCGTTACTGGAGGTGTATTACCAGGGTAGCCAAGAAAATTTCTGTCAAGGAACCAAAAACTAGAATATGAAATTGCTCACGCCTTATGATAGCTCTGGATTACATCTGTAAGCAAAACTTCATTCATGCAAACTGCAAGGGGAGATTCAGAAATAAATTTACTGTTACGAGTAAAAAATAGCCTTTCCAGTCTTGAAAAGAAGTGGTAAACAGTCTTTGGCTGCAGAGAGGGTGCTGACCACTGAGGATGGAGGCCAGTGGAGTTTTCCATGCTAGACACTGCTCCAGCAGGTGAATAATCACCTGTGCTGGGAGACATGGGTCAACAAGCCTTTTTTGTGTTACAGTCTTGTGCCAGTGCTGAACACAAGCTGCTGTAACTTCTCCAGGAGAACAACTACACATACCTGCAACAAGGCAGCATTTTTCTGTGCTTGACAAACTGTAACTGTCAATAAATTAAAAATTTAAAAAAAAGAGTAGAAGGTAGCATTGTTGACTTACCAGGGTAGTCCAATCCTTGCTTTACAACACAAGAGAAAGGTCTCAAGGCAGTCCAGCCAGTGCAAGAGTGTGTGCATAGCTGCACACACTGCTGTTCCCGGATAATCCCCTTGCAGCTGGCTGGCAAGATAAGGGTCAGGCTCATCCCAGGGACACCTCCCACGTGAGGCTTTCCTGCAAGTCTGCTGCATGTCACCGGAAGCTGAGGCTTCATTGAGCAAGTCTTCCAAGAAATGGGAGCTGACACTGCTCACAAGAACACATTTGCAGGGAGAGATGCTGCCAGTACTGATAACTGTGATTCTGGGCCCACAGGCTCAGCCCAATAGAAACGTCACCATGTCTCAATTGCATAACTCAAAATGCACTTCAGACTGGAAGGTGATGTTACTGGTTTGTACCATGTTCCCTGAGCACTGTGACCTTTGGGTTCCCATCTCATCAGGAAAACTTGGCAGAGTGGTGTCTCCTAGCACTTTCTGGGTGCTGACCCTCAGGTTTCCCTTGAAGCAGTGACACAATCTGCTCCTACTTATTAGTGAAAGATCTGCTGATAGAAATGGTCTTCCAGTCCATCCATCTTTCTAGAGAAAGATTCTTCAGACACTTGCATCCTCTCATGCTCATTATAGGGGTAAAATACAACTCTTGGCATTTCACTGTCTACATCAAAATAAAACTAGCTGGATTCACAGGAAGGCAAACAGACTGGGAAAGACAGTGCTCTGAGGAACTGCTCTTCAGGCAGCCAAGGGAGCTCGCAGCTCTCGGCAAGTTGCAGTTACTGAGGAAGACTGACCACATGCTTTATTCAGAAGCTGCATTACACAAATACTTGAACAGGTAAGTCTAAAGGTCAAAACTACATTCAGGCAGAACCATGTCTTCTCATGGCCATCACATCTTCACAGACATTTCTCTGCCATCAGCCTGACCAGGCATACATTACACTCCTTAGCCTAAGGCCACCAGAACTAAGTTGTGAAACTGTTGCTCCATTGAACTCAACTCTGTTACCTTGTACTGTGGACATCCTAGAGAACAGAAATGATGAATGCCCTGAATGTGCTCATGTTAAGAGAATTGAGGGTGCAAAAAATGGCAGAATGTGGCCCTAGCCAAGGGAAATTTTTTATACTCTAAAGAAAACAATTAAATTTTAAATTTCTACAGCATCGGAGCAGATCATTCAATTTGTTTCACTGTGGTGGCCAGGCAGAGTGGGAAAGAGATCTTAGGCTAACAAACCAACCCAGTTTTTCCTGCAGGGCCTGCTTTCCATGTGGGAGCAGCTTGACCACCGCAGGGTAAGTTTGTTCAGCAAACTTACCTCGTCTCATGCATTTGGTGCTATGTTTATTCACAGGCAGGTGTTCAGGCCAGGTGTGGCATGGAGCTGATCTAGAGCCAGACCCATTGTGGCTCTGCATGCAGCACAGACTTGGCAATGCTCTCCTGGCTACTTACAAACTGGATTTCCTGGGACTGAATCTTGCCCAGCTGACCACTGATGATTTAGACACCACTCCTACGGGAAGCGTGAATATAGAAGAACCTTCAAGATCATCTTGCTAGCTTCTGGAATAAACAGGCCAGGAATCCCATGCAGGAAGCCTGCCTGAAGCCTGCTCTAACTGAATTAGATAAAAGGAGAAACAGGGTCAGTTTTGCTCTCTCCTGCCCATAATGTATCACCAATGCTGCTCAAGGGGGTCTGAAAATTAAACAGAAAGACGTTGGATTTTTGAATGTATTTATTTCACTGATCAATTCAGGTAGTAAACATTAATAATAATAACAATAATCATTTAATAAAATGGATATGTTTTAAAAGGTTTCATTTTCTTTGTTCACAATGACAAAATGTTCAAACAGAAATTTACAAAAAAATATAATTATAATAACCCAACAGATGGACAGGAAACAAAGAGCCTAGGAATGGAGCAGGGGGTGAGGAAAGTGTATGGCAGGAGCAAGCCAGCATTAAAGCACAGTGGAGTTTGAGAGGAAGAGCAGGGAATGCCATCGCAGAGCACGAGGAGTGGGACCCCCTCCTTTGAGGGGAGGCATGCAGGGAGGCAGCAAGGACTGCACAGGCAGGACCAGCACAGCAGCAGCACACAAGGAGTTCATGCCATGGATCCATCCTGTCAGGCACAGGGGCCAAGATGTACCGACAGCCCCAGCTGCAGCCTGGGATAGCTGTGGAGTGGGACACCATCCCTGCAGCCACTCACTCAGCAGGGCAAAGCTTGGCAGAGGCATGGGGATGGGGGCGGGGGGGGGTGCAGGGATCGCATGTGAGGCTGTGGAGGGTTGCGTGAGGGGAGGTATCAAATTACTTTCCTATCCACACTTCTCACTGCCAGAGCCACGTGGCCAAGCTCCATGTGTTCAGGAGTCTCTTCTCCACTTACTGTGAGAACTGATGCCACAGTACAACACACTCCCTAAATAAACATTTGTCACCTTCCAGGCCAGAATCTGAACCCGTGGTGTCCCCCAAAATCAGTCTCTAATCCCTTTCCAAGCAGTCCCCAAACTGGCACTCTGGGCAGGGAACCTCCTACACAGAGACATGATTTCAGTGGTACCACACCCCTCTGTAGAAGCCATCTCTGATGCCTCACTCCTGTGTGTTTTTTCCTAACTGCAACTTGAACCATCTTTTCCAGCTGGTAGCCAAAGGCTTCAGTGCTCTGTAGAGGACAGGGTTGTGACTCTTGATGTAGGAGCCATGTGCACTGAGCTGATGGAGACTTCCCCACGTGGAGGGATGGGCAGATCCACCCTCAGCAACCCTGCCTGCCTGTGACCAGCGCACCCTGTGCTCTCACCAGCACACAGCACCCCTGTGCACAGCCCAGCATGAAAGCTGTCAGCTGCTCTAAGTCCATGCTAAAGGGAAAAGGTCTCCTTTATCTTCTAGGAATGAATGTTTGAAGGAGAAAAATCTCCAGGTGGACAGGGCTCATTTGCAACAGAACATCCTCCTCACCAAGAGAAGTGTAAGAAAAGAGGGGACAGGTACTTCAAGATGCTTCCTGTTATGCTAGCACAGACAAAGCTGAGAACTCAGCTGTCCATCTTTTCGGAAAACCTGGAAGAAGCTCCTGTTTCAGGCTACTCCACTGCTCAAGTAAGCACATCATGCAAAGAAAGGCTATACTTCCTCTTACGTGCCTTGGTCCTTCATGTTATTGAAGTCAAGCTGAACCCTTCTGCTCTCCTAGGATGGCACTGCCACTTATGAGCCCAAAATAGGGGAGCATGAAAAAAAAAACCAAACATTGTTGAACACTGCTCTTGCCCAGCTTGCACAGTTCTGTCAAAGGGCTTCCATCCTTACTTTGTCCTTCCACATGGTGCCAGGGTCTCTCCCCTGCCCCTACAGCCCATGCTCTGGCTAAGCAGAGGCTCTGTACAGTGAATAACTGGAACCAGCCAACCTACTCACCACCTGGACAAACCCTGACCAGGACTCTAAAGCCCCATGGAGGAATCAGACAAATGCAGTGCCTAGTAACAGAATCTAGGGCCTGGCTATTTCTGGCCAACACTGTGCTTCCTACCCAGGGAGATCTACTGGGGAGAGCCAGAGATGGAGGAGCAGATACAAAAGGGGAAAGGGGACAGAGGAATCAGCCAAGGAGCAGAAGGGCCCAGCCCATGGCTGCACTCCCTGGAGTCAAAGGGAAGAGCCAAGTGTCTCTCCCTCCAACAGCCCTGACTCCTGTGAGCGTGGCAGTGTTGCTGGCGAGCCCTGCCCTGTCAGGCACATCACACTCCAGGGCTCTGCTCTGGATGGACTCAAGTTAAAAATACTGCAGGAAGCAAGAACAGGACAGGAGCTGCTGCCCAAAGAGTGCTTTTATCTCTGCCCAGCAGACCCACCAGCCTTCCCAGCACTAGGACAGGAAGAGCCGAGGAATAAGGAGGGGGAGAAGGGCTGAGTGCCCAGGGGAAGGGCAGGGGAGCAAGAGCCAAGCCTGCTGGGCTGTGCTCAGCCCCACGCAGTGACAGTCCTGCACCTGCCAGGCTGACCCAACACCTGCCCACACAGGCCACCTGCAGATCTCGGGTACAGGCCTACAAAAACTGTCCCTTCCCCCAGGAGAAGCTCGGAGCCAGCAATGTGCTCATGGGACTGCAAAGCCTGGGGGCAGGGGACAGGTCTGCATTTGGGGTTGGATTTCAGCCTTAGGGTTTCTACCCCCTCCAAAGCAGTCTTGGCCAAGCACTCTGAATGCCACAGTGCTTTTCAGAGCAGACTCTGAAGACACACTGCAGCTGACGACCAGAGCTAAACCATGAAACACCCTCACCCAGCTGCTGCAGGGCCTTGGGGTTCCTCTACCAATGCCTCCAGCCTGCTGTGGAAGGAAACCATGGCAGGGAAGGTGCTCACTCCCATCACCTCCTTGCAGGCAATAGTCAACAACTCAGCCTCTCTGCCAGAAAGACGTAATTGAGAGCAGTTTTCTTCTAACTGACCTCGAGGCACTCAGTCTCTTGGTGCTCAGTGCAAACATCCTGGAGTTTTCTTGATAGGAAGAACAAAACCAACCAACTAAACAAAAAACCCATAAAAACCTGGACAGGATACCAGGCAATCATCAGGACTCCTGAGCAGATCAGTGCACAGAGAAACCCCCAGCCCCAGTTCTGTGGTCCAGCACTGTCCCCAGGCTGAGAAGCCCGAGCAGTGCAGGTCAACTCCCAGGAGGGTATGGCTGCCTTTACAATGCTCATGCTGGCCCCAGACAAGGGGAACAGGGACAGGGGCACAGCACCTCAGTTGGGAGTAAACACGTACGTGCATTGACACAGATACTGTTTAAGTTTGTACACCAGAGAAACCAGGACTTTAAATACCAGAGCATTCCCAAACAAGAGATTAGTACATAGGAAAGGGGGATCTTTTTCTTTTCTTTTTTTTTTAGGATGCCTTAGAGACTTCCCAGGCTAGTTTCTTAAAAAAAAAAAAAAAAAAAAAAAAAGGAAAAGGGGAAAAAAAGAAATTAAAGAATAATTATTAAAAAAGAAATACACATCAGTAAACTGTTAAGTGAACAGCCTCCTCCACAATCCAGCTGGTCGAAAAGCCAGCACTGCTGCTAATAAATTAGAGGGTGCGGGTGCAGCTCTTGCCCACAAGTCTCTACACAACAGGAAACCTTTTCTAAACGTTCACAGCTCTTGCCAGGTCTCAGATGGTCACTGGGGGATTCCCTCTGCCCTCCGGGTACCTGCCTCTCACTGATCCTGCATCTGCTGCTGCATCTTCTGCAGCATCTCTTGCATCCGCCGTAACTGCAGGAGACACAGAAGAGAGAGTCAGAAAGGGACCAGTGGATCCACACTGGGGCAGCCCCTTGGAGCTGACAAGGGGATCCCTCAGGGAGTATTAACTCCTGCCTGTGCACAGAAGCACCTGTGTCTGGGGTGGAATGGAGCTATGTTTCCCTGAGAGAGGAAGCCACAGCTTTCACACCCTGTCCTCCACCCCAGGAGCCCACAATGGTGGGACACAGGAGTGGGAAGCCTCAGGACCGCCTCTATGGGGCAACCCTGGAGAAACTCCTTGGATTCCAGCTCCAGCACCCAGGAGGCACAGGCAGAAATGGTACTCACCTCCTCATCTTTCATCTTGATCAGCTTCTCTGTCTCAGTGTCCGGTGTTGGGAGAGGCAGGATAGGAATGGGGCTTTCTATCCTGTTGTCCTGAGTCAGCTTGCTAGAGAGATGGAGAGAGGGGGGAAGAGCAGTCAGTCATGGTTCAGGATGGCTGGCTTTGGTGTCACCACCCAATGACTGTCACTCCCCATGGCAGACCCACCAGCAATGCAGCATCACACAACCAGCCTGGAGGGGCTGTGGAGCAATCCAGTCCAGAGCTGTGGCAGGCACTTGGATGGAGAACGAGACCTCCCATTCAGGAGGTGGGAGACATGAGACAGGCACAGCACAGCAGCATTGCTCTGAGGGCTGGAGTGCCCATGACTGCAGGTAGGGGACACAGGAAGGAGGTGATTTTCTTCCAAAAGACAGGAGCTCTCAGTACATGAGGAGGGAATGTTAGTAGCCAAAGAAGTCGGGGCTGAAATGGGAACTTCAAAATGCCACTTGCAGGTGTTCACCACTTGGAGTCACCATTGGCTCATTATTGAGACAATTCTAGCCTCGGAGCCTAGGATCTCCTACCAAAATGACTCTCTAGAAATGGCCTTGTGCTGGTTTTATGAAATTTGTTCACTGGCAAGGAACTAATCATGGCGTGAGAAATGGTACAAACTGAAGCTTTCTCTAAGCCTAGCAACCACTTTTTCCCTGTGCTCTTCTTTTAATAGACACACAGCCTACCTAAATAGCAGCTGTGACACTGCTCTCACCCAGCTCTAGCATTTAACATAGTTATTTTGGAACTCCATATACTTGCTGCTGAAAAAAACAGGCTTGTCTGCTATGCAAAAGTACTGGGATACACTGTGTGTCAGGAGAATGTGCCAACCTGCACGTCAGCACACATGCAGGACTGCTCCTTGCTGAAGCACGGCCATTCTGCTCTGCAACGTGGCAGCTCAAGAGCTACCCAGCCAGGGCTAGCAGGAAGTGAAGGGAATGGTTCACAACAGAGGAGCGAAGACCTACTGAAACCCAAATTTTTTCACCAGTATATCAGTCATAGAAGGGAGAAAGAAATACAGAGGTCTCAAATGAGAAGCCTGTGAGTGTTCTCTCTTCTGTTTTCTGATCATTCTGACTAAAACCACAGTGCATCAAATGCAAAGGGAAGACAATGCAGAGGAATCTTTGGAGATGTGTTGTCTTACTAATTGCCTGGGCCCTGTTGTCTGAGAAATAGCAGCGTCCCAAGGGTCATGCTGTTATTTAGACGTAACTGCAGACCACAGAATGCATTCCTCCTCAGCAATGCACACATCTATCACTCACCAGAGAGATGGTTTATCCCATTTTATTACACTGCATGTATTTCATCCACTGCTAGAAACAGCTCTTCAAAAGAATCTGCAGGCCTAATTCTCTACATGTGCATGGGGAATCCTCAGGCCGGAATGTGGAGTCTCAGAAGCATTCCCACCTTGGGTTCAGGCTGTGGGAAACATGCTTGGATTTGCTATTTTAGTTCCCAGTGCCATTCCTGAGGCTGCAGCCCAGCAAGTCCCCAGCAGATCCCCAGCCTCCTGACCAATGAGCTGTTGTAAGAGCAACCCCAGCTCCACAGAGGGTGACAGACCCTTCCCACCAGAGGTGGGGACCCACCTGGTCATTTGCTGGATGCACTGAGCTCGATAGTTCTCGTAGTGGACATCGCAAGTGACGTCCTTCAGGTCGTGCATGTGTGTCCGGATCAGCATGTTCCGCAGCTTCACGAAGTCGCAGTGTGCCTGGTTTTCCACTGTGGAAGCAACAGTGGGGGAGTGCTTGGATATCACACCTCACCACGCCTCTCCAGGGAGCCCCTTCTCAGCTCCTGGACACCCAGACTGGACTAAAACCCCACCCCAGGGCTCCCTCCTCATCCTCCCCCACCACTGCCCTGGCGCAGGCCTTGATGGTGCGCTGCACTTCTCAACACTGAGGCCAGGCTGCTGAAGGCACTGCGTTCCCAGGACTTTTTCTGTGTAAAAGGATTAATTAAGCACGTACAGCAGAGCCCTGAGAGAGGATCCCATGTACATGGGATGTCACTGTTATAACCACAGTGAGCACAGCTGGTGCTGGAGGTAAATTGCTTGTCTCATCAGAATTTAGGACTTATCAAAAGGCCCCTGTAGACAAAATCAGCCCCTGAGGGGCAAAGCCAAGAGCAGGCAATGGAGAGCTGAAAGAGCTGCTGTTGCCATGGGGAGCCTGGCTCCAAACAGCGCTGTGGGAAGCACTGTGCTGCCATGATGATCTCCATTTGCCTCTCTGCAGGGCTGGGGAAAACCAGCTGTATCAGGCACAGGGGTTCACAAAGTTGATCCTACTGCCAAATGCCAGCATCCCAACAGGCACAGCCCCCTCTGGAGCCATTGAGGGAGCAGAGCCAACAGCTGGGCAGCCCAAGCAGCCAGCACCAGCCCATGAGTGCAAACACAAGCTTTTGGCATCTAAAGCTGCAAGGTCTTAAAGCAACAAACCAGCAAGGGCAAATCAGCAACAGCAGCAAAAGCCATTCCAAGGTTATTCTGCCTAAGGGCTTTATGAAATTTCTCCATTTAGAAAGGAAGAAAGTTGGAGACAAACACTGTGCATCAGCACAGCCTCCAGCCCAGCAATTCCAGCACGAACAGGAGCAGCAGCAGAGGAGGGAGCGCATGAGGGCTTATGATTGTTTGGCTGAGGGCAACAGCTTCTCCCCAGAAAATAAATGGGCAATGCCCAGCCTCCCCTGCTTAATAAGAAGCCATGTCCTAGTGCACATTAAAGCTCAGGCATTCTTCCATTCACACTGGAGCCTGTCCTCCTCAGTCTGCGATGGGAGGGTTATTGATATACTCCCAGTAACACATCTCCTGAACCAGTCCTGGTGTCTCTGTCTCTACCCTATCTTGTCCCCTGCCACGTGCCAAAGGCAGCACAGACAGTCCCAGCTCTCCCCTGCCATCCTTATTGGAAATGCCTGTCTGTCCTTGCCCCATCCCTGCCTGCCCCTCCTCACAGTGCTCCCAGGCTCCGTGCTTACCTTCCACAATGCCCCAGGGGTAGAGCCGTCCACGGACCCGCTGGCCTTTCGCCTCCACCACAGTGTTACTGCCGATGACGGCAAAGGGAGCGCTCTCCTGGAACGAGAGGCACCGCTGAGCCCAGCTCAGCCCCGGGCTGCCCACGGATCCCTTCTCTGGGGGCCAAGCTCAGGCACAGCGGAATAGCAGGAGGAAGGTGCTGGTAGGAAAGGCACAGGGACATCCACACATGCCACAGTGCAGGGCACCACAACCCAGTTGCAGAGAAAAGCCTAAGGCACTGGGATTTACAGGCAGCCTAGTTCCCAGCCTGACCTCAGCTGTCCTGAGGGAAGCTGTGTCTCTGCAGGTGCCTGCATCCCTTCATTAAGGGGAAGCTCTACAAGGAAGCCAGAGCAAAGAGGCTGCGACACCAAGCAACTGGGACAATGTAGGCCAAGAGCAGGAATGTACAGGCTGTGCTCCACTCTGCTCAGAAGGAAGTCGAAGCCCATTGCCCCCCTCTGACCAGAGAAACAAGGCCATACTGCATGCACACACAGGCCTGGGAGGCGGTCAGGACTGGGCTGCTGGGGCCTACAGATATGCCTGTATGATCATGTTGTGTCCCCCAGTGCAACTAATGTGTCACAGTGGTGCCTAATCATTCACAAATCTCTCCTCCTTGCTGATGGCATCACCCAGAAACAGGTGCTCAGAACTGCTGTACAACCCAGCTTCCATCTTAAACACAGGCTGGGGCAGATGGAGGAAAGACTGACACTGCCTGGAGGGAGAGCAGAAGGGCCATGTGTTCACGCCACACTTGACTTCATGGCACCAGCAAGGACATCAGCACCTTCTCCAGGCCATCTCCCACAGGAGCCAAGGCTGTTTTCTGGGTAGCAGTAGCACAGGCCTTCAGCACAAGCAGGGCAGCTCTAGCACCTTCTGCACTGACCCACACACACATGACCCTGACTTCGCAGACCCTACTGAGCAGATTCCTTACCTTCAGCTCTCTGTCTTGCTGCTTGAACTCCTCGTCTTCATCAGAGTCACACTCAGGAAACTGGTACACTTTAATGCCAAATTTGTCAATCTCTTCCCGGATCTGTGTCCATGCAAGACAAAACCAAAAGGATGTAAAACTGAACAATACAGAAATGCTGGGTTTATTCTGTGCTACCATAGTTTGCTATAGCCTACAGATGGCAAAAGGATGTAATGTTTCTTCTAGAGTCAGCTTCTCTGCTGACTTCCCTTCTCACGCAGAGCACGGCTGCAGCTGTATGTGCAAATACTGTGTATGTATGTATATACATGCACACAAACATGCTGTACAGACACATAAATACATACATTGTATATATATATACACACACTCCCTCCCTCCTCAGCCCATCCCTGCCACTACATCAGGCATAACTCTGTAGAGAAAGAGCATCTCACCCTCTCTTTTAGCTTCCGGATCTCAGAGGGGATCAGGCAGTCGGCTTTGGCAATCAGGGGCACAATGTTGACCTTCTCATGCAGAGCCTTCATGAATTCAACATCCACAGGCCTCAGCCTGCAGCAGGGATGAGGGACACTGTTAGCAAAGACACACTGGGCAGCTCCCCCTCCAGCCTCTCTCACCCACCCAGCACAAAGGGAAAAGGACAGCACTGTCACAAGAGCCTGCAGTAGCACCGGGACAGCCCTCAGCTAGGGCTGTACCTTCAGGAAAGCTGTCTCCAATTTTAGCTGCTGAGTGTCTCATACAGACACAAGCTGGGTATTTGCTCCCTTGCAGGCCAAATACTGCCCAGGCCACAGCCTGGGCTCTCCCTCCAGCTGTCCTGTACCACAGGCAGCCAACATAGCCCCTTCAGCTGCTCCAGGCTAGGCTGACACACGAGCCAGCAAGGGGCAGGGACTGAAGGCAGCTTAAAACTCCCTTTTCTATGCATCAGTCCAGCTTAGCTAGATAGAAACATACAAGTCTGCGTGGCATTATTTCTCCTGATTTTCAAATCAGGCTGTAAGGCCTGAGGGAGATCTGCTCTGCCTGTTCTGTCCTGCCAGTGAGGGGAAGGGAGTGCTGTGATGCTTAGCAGAGGGAGAACATCCAGACAGCTCCTCTCCTGTGCCAACAGCCCTGGCAGTGTACAAGCTGCTACAGGGCAATCCTGGGGCACAGGGGTCTTCCCTCTGGACTGAGTCACCCCCCAGGCCTGGAGTGTGGGCTCTCACCCGTGCCCAAAGGGAGAGATGAAGTAGAGGCAGCAATGCACTCGGTTGTCCTGGATGTTCTTCCGGTTCAGGCCACTCTCATCACGGAAATACTGTTCAAACTGCTGGTCAATGTAGTCAGTGATGGGCTTCCAGCTGGGGAGGGCAATTCAATCAAAACAAAATCATCAGTAGTGTCTCCTGTCTCCTAATGACTGTGAGGTCAAGGACAAAAAGGAAGGCAGCAGTGCCCTGCTTACCACTCAGTGTTGTTAACAGCATCTCCAAAGCCTGGTGTGTCCACTATGGTCAGCTTCAGCTTGACACCCTTCTCCTCAATGTCCACTGTGTGCTTGATGATCTCCACTGTCTGGCTGATCCTCTCTTTGAACAGAAGCACGTGAGTTAAAGCCAGGCAGTAATGCTGGGGATCCCCACTGCATCCATGACCAGCCAGCTCCCCCTTATCACTGAACACAGGGAGTAACACAGGTTTCAAAAACCCTGGATCATGCTCTAAGGAGCCTCAAGGGAGTGGTACTGCAGAAGGCCAGCAGCAGGCAGACAGACTCCAAGAAGTTACACAAACTTCTGAAGTGCCTGTAGCCCAGCTGTTCTGAACATTTTGTCCAGTCACTGGGGAAGGGGAATCCCTACCACACTCCCTACCACAGCATTCAAGAACAAAAGATAAATCTCAGTATCTCATCCCAAAGGGCTAGTGCTGCTCTGCAGCCTCATCTTCCCTTCAAAGGACAGAAGAGCCCTACAGCTAAATCCTTTTTGTTCGGTACTAGTGCCTGTGCAGACACAAAGGAGAGCAGAGCCACAAACAAGTGGGCTGGTATCCAGCCAAGCTTGTAGCTGCTGCTGAAGTGAGGCACCAAAGTACTAGTCCTTAGGACAGTCCCATTCACCCCGCTTTGCCCCCAACTTACCCTCTGCATTGAGGAGCTTTCTGTCTTTGTAGAGGTCTGTCAGGAACAGGCTATTCACCAGCGTGGATTTGCCCAGACCCGACTCTCCTAATTGACAGAGCGCAAAGGGGAGGAGGAAAAAGCAAGCAACATGACCCACTAATTGACTTACAAATGAAACTCTGAACAAGGCTTTGAATCCTGAGCCAGAGGAAGCGAGAGAGACGAGCTGTCAGGAGCTGTTTATTGGCACTACATTTTTCCAGCACTGGGAAGACTTTTGCTGCAAGATGTCTCAATCCTTGTACAAATGTGATCCCCCAACTCCCCCATTCTCCCTCTCCTTCCTTTCCCCCGGTCCCTGTTTGGTCCTGCATTCACCACCCAGAGCAGTCACTGTTGGAGGAAAAGCTTGCTCAAGTGGGTTATGAGGGGTCAGGAGGGGCCCGCTCCTCCTGGGGGAACCGCCACAGGCTGGGGAGCAAAGCAAGGCCTGAGACAAGGACCAGAACAGAGTGAGGGGAGGATCCAGGTGCTATGGGAGCACCTAAGGGAAGTGAGGAGAGCTGGTTCCCTCCACATACCCACCATGTGGCCCAGCCACCTCCATCCATGGGCAGTCTCACCTGCAACCATCAGGGTGAAGTCGAAACCCTTCTTCACGGATTTCCGGTGGACCTGGTTTGGCAGAGTGGCAAAGCCCACGTACTGCTTCTCATGGTCCTGCAGGGCAGAGGTGGATGGCAGCAGGTCAGGGTGTGCCACCTCTTCTGCTTGAGCCTCACACAGTGACAGGGAGTTGGACTCCAAAAGCCCCTGGGGCAGAGCCAAGGGCTGGAGGAGAGGCTGGTCCCTGCCCTGGCAGCATTGCAGGGCAAGGCACACACCTCCTCTGGGCTCAGGGACTTGGCCCTTCCCACAGGTGGGCACAAAGGGACATCTCCCAGCCACAGCCCTGCCTGGCTGCTCTCCCAGCAGCTTCCCAGCACAGAGAGCACAAGGGAAAAGGCACATCCCAGCATTCCCACCCAAGAGCACATCCAGGGCTGCTGCTGACAGACAACCTTCCTAACTCTTTGCTTCTTCTGCACAGTCACAGGCTCCCTTCACAGCAGGGTCACCAAATGCCACCTTTCCCCAGGTCATTTCCACACCCCTCCCTCCAGAGGCACGTGGGCTACATGATGGAGAGCTCTGTAATTAGCACCCTGGGGCTTGCACTGTCCTGAGCCACATCCAGGGGAAGGTACAGTTCTGCTTCAGCTTGACCTGAGAGGGGATTATTTCTTGCTGTGTCACTCCTGGCTGAATAAGAGGAAATCCTGAGTAATCTCTTGTGTTATTTCTGAAGAGACCAAAGTTCAAGGAGCATGGGAAGTGGAAGGATGTGGAAATATTGATAATAGAACTAAGATTATTTTGGTGAGGGTATTACATTTAGTATTACTGGAGCATTACCTACTGCCCAACCGCTCCCCAGACACAGCCCCTTGCCACTGAGCACTCTCTCACAGCACAAAATCCACAGCCATCCCACAAGCATAGCACATGCTGTATACAAGCACACTAAGCCATTCACAAATGCCTGAGCTAGAGACATGATAGACTCTGCTTTTCAACATTGCTGAATATAATCATACCTCTGGGATTCACACCACAGACATTTCCAAGGAGCCAGGAGTTCCTTAAAACTGGCCCTAGCTCCTATTCCATGGATGCCTTCAAGCACACAACTGTCCTCACCCATTCTCCAGGCACAGCAGGGAACACCTCTGTCCGCAAGTTTAACTGTCTCCATTCCTGGGCCACACACTCAAAGAAACACAAAGTATGATCCAGGGTGCCAAGCTCAGGGCAATGCTGACTTGCACCTATTTCCACACTGCAGGTGGGCAACATCGCTCCCAAGCAGCTCTCTACAGCTGCATGTCCACCTGTGTGAGAATCCCTGGGCATCCTCAGTCAGACAGACAGCAAAGTTCCACTGGGGACGTTGAGCAGGGAAGACAGAGAGTCTCCTCCTCCCAATTTACGGCTGCTCTGGAGCTGCCCACTGAGATGGAAGAGATGTGGCTGATGGCCATCGTGGCCCAAGGACTCTGTCCTTTAGCACTGGCACTCCCTTCCGGCAATTGAGGTTTGGTTTGGGTCTGAAACTCGGTCATTTCAGCCCTGAGTGTCTGTGGGTTCTGATCTCCCTCGCCTCCCATAGCTGAAGCAATGTTGTTTCACCAGCCCAAAGTCCAGAAAGGCAGGAAGGGACAGAGAAAATGAAATTAGAGAAATGGGGAGAATCAGACAGTGCCCAAAGTGCTCCACTGGCAGCTGTAATGACTGATCTAAAAGGCAGTGACATCCCAGGCAGCAGCGCAGCGAGCAGCAGCGAGACCCCCGGGTGATAAGTGATGGCAGCTCTGACGAGCTGCACGTGGCAAAGCAATGCGTGCCTGGGGGACACCACAAACTGCCACCCAAAGGGCTCAGTAAAGGGCAAACGAGGTGTGCAAAGCAGAGTGAGAAACGGGATAATGGCAAGGTCACAAAAACAAGGAAGAAAAGACTGCTTCCAGCCTCTGTCCCTCAGTACCAGAGCTGTCTCCCAGCTGCTTCACTTCCTGGTAAAACACATCCATGAGCACAGCCAAAGTGGACACGTAACAGCCAACACCTCACAGTAAAAGGTCCAGTGTTTCCCAGCAAACACCACAAATATACAATATACTTCCCTTTTGTGCTTCTCCTGCCCTGATCTTTACCAGACTTTGGAAAGAGAACAATCACCCGCTCTCTCCAGTGACTTGACGTGTAAAATAGTACTGGTAATGTGCTAATGAAACCATAGGTGAGGCGTGGGGTGTGTTTCTCTTGTTTCGTTTGGTTTTTAACCTAGATGACTAAGGGCTGACAATGGAGACACCGCGGAGCTGCGCTCTGGTGCAACTCCACTTATTTCTGCCAGGTGTAACTGGCTGAACCTGATCTCTCATTTCTGTTCAGCCCAACCAAGAGAGCGTGGATTTGCTGTACCTCTGGTTGCCTCCCCATAGCTCCGTGGAATCACGACATCCAAAATGAGCAAACCCCAGCTGGTGCAGGACACTGCCCTTTACCCATGACTCATGCAGTCATTTCCCTCGCAGAAAGGAAGGTCAGTGCTGAGTGCAATACCAACAGAAGAGCTTCCCTCGCTACGGGAGGCAGCCAGACCTGTGAGGGGGAAAACCCTGTCCCCAGCCATGTCTCCCTCTGACCAGCCATGGACACACTGCAGAGCCTTGTCGAGGGTGAAGGCAAGAGATGCAAGTGGGAGTTGTGAGGAGGGATCCCCTTCTTACAACAGCCCTCTCTCAGGAACAGCAGCATGGTCTCTGCACCAGCCTTGACTCGTGGTTCTTCACCTTCGCTTTGAGACAGTCAATGTGTGCCCCTATCCCAGCCATATTTGGGTACTATGACAGGCACATACCACCACCTCTGCCAGCATGGCAACATCAACATGGCACTTAAGGAGTGCCAAGTAGCCTCCCGAGCCTGGTGTGTGCCTTGCTCAAAGCTCCACACCACTCACCATCTCCAGGTACTATCTGCAGAGCAACTGTGCATGAGGTGGAGAGGCCTGGGAGGGCTACTGACAGAGACAGGGGGCTTTCTGGGTTATGAAAAGCTAAAATCCATTAATTAGATGAGAGGCTTGAATGGAGGGAGTTCCTAAACGCATCACGGCCCCCTCCCTGTGCTCTTGACCCCCGCAAGCCAGGTCCCATCAAGCTGACAAAAGCCAGGACAGCTGGTTCTTGCACTGCGCTTCCCTTGCCAGCTCCAGCTGTCAGGAAAGGGCCTCAGCCAGCCAAGCCAGCAGCACTCTGGCACAAGGAGCCCCTCTCCCACCGCCTGCTCCATGCTGCTGCCTTTGTTCCTGCTGGCATCCCGCTACCACGTGCCTGGGAATGTGCCCCACACACCACCGCTGAGGCCACCACGAGCTGTGGCCAATCTTTGGGACCCTGTCACAAACCAAAGTACCCCAGGCCAAGCAAAACACACCCGTACTCTCCTTTGGCACACACTTGCTGGGTCACCAGACATCACAGCAACATGTCACATCCTCACATCCCCTAATACCTGGCTGAGTTGGCCAGGGCTCCCTGGCAGCCAGTGCTCTCCCCAGGAGTTCAAGCCAAGCAACAAAGCGCTGGGTGGGTTCAAGCCCTGTTCCTGCTGGGGGTGTAGAAACATTCAGGATCTGTTGCACAGAGGAGAAGCTATCCTGGTACTGAGGCATTCACAGGGCTGTCTGTACCTCCAAGGCAGAGTACAGCCTCCATCACTCCCGTCCTTCCCAATTCCCTCCTCACATCTCTGGTGGATGTGCTATTTAAACCAATCCAGATCTCACGTGACTTCACCATTCAGCCTGGGGATAAAAGGGGCCTTGCTGGGTATATTCAAAAGAGCTAAAATTAAACATCATGGGACCAAAGCAAATTTGAAGAATAGTCCCTATCAAGGTCTGGAGCAAACCTCAGAAATGATGGAGCTGTGCTAGGACCCTGGCGCCTCTGCCTCTGCTTCTTCAGGGGGAAGGGGCCCTCCCGGTGTCCCAGCACTCAGCACGAGCCATCCAGCTCCCTGCCAGGCAGCCCTTCCTCCGGCCTTTCCCCTGCGGCCAGCCACGGCCGCCACATCCGCGTCTGCACGAACCAGCGCAGCCCAGCCCTGGAGGAGAGGCAGACCCTTTGCTTCCTTTCATTGCAGAAAGCTGCATAAATTCATAACACAAACAGCCCCCGAGGCATCTGCCACGGACATCTGCTCCTCGGGCCTGGGGCTGAACACAGGAGTATCGGCAAAACCACTCGCCCACCAGCATTTGCTGAAGAGAAGGAACCCGGCCAGCAAAGCATAGCATTAACACACTGTTAATTAATACAAATCGGACTGCGTGTGGGCACACATAGCGCTGACTGCTGCCCTGAGCCCCCCCAAGCACGCACACGCCATTCAGACAGGGAATCACTGCACCGCACAACCGCACAAAGGCGTCGCGCATCTCCCAGCTGCCCACCGCGCCCCTCGGCGCTGCGCCCGCGGGGGCCGCTCCCCTCCTTTCTGTGCCCGCCGTCCCTCCCTTACCGGCGTCTTTCCGCTCCTCTGCTCCTCAGAGGTCTCATCTTGTGCTGCGCGCGTCTTCTCGGGCACCATCCTCCCCCCTCCTGTCCCCGCTGCTCCCCGGCTCGCGCAGTGCTATAAATACATCCCTGTACCTTCAGCTTGCCTGGGTGGCTTCGCTGTGCCTGCGTCCGGGGAGACAGCAGCCGCTCCACTAACCGCTCCTGAATAATGATCGAATCCATAACCGCGGCTGGCAGGACGGACGGACAGCCACCGCGGGCCAAGGGAAAAAACCCCAACCCATGTGTTCCCTCCCAGCCTTCGCTAAATCCATGCGGCAGCCCCCCCCGCCTACGCGTGCACACACACGCAGGGCTGGCTCGGCTCGCCTCGGTGCCGAGGCGAGGCGAGGAGGAGAGCCGAGGAGAGGCGAGGAAAGGCGAGCAGGCTCCCAGGCAGCTGCCCGGGATTTCCTGCCTCCGCCTGTGCCGCGGGAGGAGCCTGCCAGCGAGGACAGGACAAAGGCCACCGCGGCCGCAGGCCAGAGGCGATGTCTCTCGCCCCGCCGGTGTCCCGCGGAGAGGCTGTGCACGTACCGGATGCTGTCCCTGCCATGAGTCTGACTCCGCGTGACAGATGGGCCTATTCAGCTGGGGGATTTCTTACATATCCTGCCTGATGCAGCCGAGACAAAGGTTTGCTGGAGGAAACCTGCTCTCAGCAAAAACGTGCTGCTTCTGGCTGTGTGGGTGAAGGTCTCAAGGGTCCACAAAGCCCCCAAAAAGCAGGGTTCAAATATAACCCCCAGATCCTAGTCCTGGTTGACGTGGACCAGTCTCCAGGAGGTGCAGGCTGATCTGTTGTCTAGTCCAGGCTCTATTGCAGCCTCATCTCTGAATCCAATTGGAATAGCAGCAGATGCGTTCTGGATCTTACAGCAACCATTCAAGCTCTGAAGATGTTTCACAATAAGGAAGTATCTGTGTGTTCATTAAGCAAACCCAGCCCAGCAACAGCCCATTACACCAAAAAAGTCGTTCAAATCTCAAGTCTGGGTTCTGAACCTTTCTATAAAATATGCCTTCCAGCTTTTCTGTGCAGCCATAGAAACTGAACAGGAATTTATATAAAACAAGACAAAAGCTGCTAATTTCATATAATCACACAATTCTGGAAACTGGGAGGTTAATACCACAGCATGTATAATGAAGTGACAGGAGATGACGGCACTGGTGGTGCTGGAGGAACCTGTCCCTTGCCCCACAGGTTCCTGAGCAGCTTTCTGCTCACCAATGGGAAAGACACGGGCTGCAGCCATCCTCCTGCCTCACTCTCAGCCAGAGCTCCTGCTGCTTCTCTGGGATCTGCAGGGCTCCAGCAGTGGCTCCACAGAGTGCCAGACCAGCAGGGCCTGCCCTGGTCACCTTGGGCCACAACCCAAGTACCCCAAGTCTGACTGACACCAGGTTCTGTTACAAGGTACTGAGTCACTACAAGGTCCAGTGGCCTGAAGTCTGGGAGCAGCTGTGAGTGTGGAAAGGAGAGCGGAAAAACCCCCAATGTTTTACCTGTGCTGCCATCCTACAAGCTGATGGAAGGTGATGTCAGAAGCTGCAGGCACGAGGTCCTAAAGGCTGATGAAAATAAATGGAGGAGAACTGGGAAACACTCCCAGAGCAGGAAAACTGCCATACAACAGCTGTCATACCACATGCATGAAACCCTTCTCCAAACCACCCTGCTCCACCAGCAGCATCCTTAATTACACCCACTGAGTTTTGTTCCCAGTTGTTCCTGTGTGTAGCAGTCAGGCAGAAGGCCTGGACTGAGATCCAGGTATGGCAGGAATTGCCACTGCTCAGAACATGTCCCTCTTTGGCAGCTCTGCCCTCACTCCGCAGCATTGCTCCATTCCCCAGGGAGCTGACAGCCCTACATTGGTCAGCCAGCTCAGTGGTAGGTCAGGCCATGCTCATGACACCTCTTCTTCCTCCTAGATTCACCTAATCCTTGCTTTCCAGGACTGGGGGACTCCCCCACCAGGGTCTGCAACTTGCACACGACTGAGGAGCAGTGACAGCACCATGCTGCCTGCACTGGGCAGCAAGAGCAATGGCTTGTGGCACACACAAACCTTCTTAAGATAACAGGAGGTTTCACCAGTCCTTCCACAGCATAAACCACAATAGCTGCAAGCAAACCCTCTCCAACTCCCATGAATTCTCATGGCTTGGAAAACCCTTGTCTGAGGGCCAAAGGCCACATGGCCACCAACCACAAGCATCTTCCAAGGGCACATGGAGACATGCTGTGTCCCCACGAGCCCGTTGCACCAAATCAGGACATTCTTTGGAGCTGGGATCACAGATGAAGTCAACAATGATTTGGTTGCGACAAAACCACAGTGTTGTTTGTGGCCCCAGGAGCTGTGCTGACAGTGCAGAGAGGAACAAGGAACTACTGTCTCCTGAGTGCCTTGAGCTCTCACACAACACACATGCTCTCAAGACTGGCAGCCAGGGAGGAATTCCAGTCAGAAGGCTAAGCCTGACAACTCAGACAGCAGATTAGAAAAAGAAACAGAAGAGTAGGTCTTGGCTACAGAGATCATCTTAAGGCTGAGTGGCCAATGCTATGGCTTCCAAAATGCTGAAGGATGGGCTCAGAGTCAGCCTCTCCTGTCCCTCCTAGAGATGCTCATCTTGCATCCTCAGAGTCAGCAAACCACAAATGACAGACTCGTTTGTGTCCCTCAGATGTGCCACGTGCCACACCCAGAGCTGTTGGCTCAGGCTGGTCTGTGTCCAAACTTCCCAAAGCCAGCCAAGCCAATCTTGTTTTCCCCCTGTCCTTTCTGATCACACTCTTCTGTCCACACAGCCCCTAGAAATGCCCAGTGTAAATCCTGGTCTGCTCCTCCAACCAGAAATCTGATGTACACCGTCCTTAAAAGAAGAAAAACAGCATACAAGTCATCTCATGTGCAGTGTGCAGCAGAGCTCAGTAGGGAAGATCCTGGCACTACCAAGATCTAGAGCAAATCCAAAGTGTTTTCTTCCACTGGCACCTCTAAGCTCCTCTCCAGGAAGGCGCCCGCAGCAGCAGCTCGGGGGTCAAACTGGCTGCAGGATCCAGGTTTCTGAGTGTCAGAGCAGAGCTCTGCCCAGCCCCAACCTGCCAAACAGTCAGCAGGGGCAACACAGGCTTGGGATGCACCAAGTCCTTCCCACCTTACAGACCAGCTCTTCTTTGTCAAACTGTGACAGCAGAGAAGTCCCCCACCTGCAGGGGAGCTGTCTTCTGGCAGAGATGCCATGGCCTAGGGACTGCAGTGCTCAGGCTCCATCCTTGGTGAACAACCAGGAGCATGTCATGGAAGGAAAAATCTTCAGCCTGATCTAGACAGACACTTTTGAGCAGCACAGAGCCAGGCAACAGGGTCCCACCAGAGATGCACCCAGCCAGCCTGGCCTGCATGGAAGAGCAGTGAAACTGCATATCCATGGCTTGGCAGGGTCAGCACAGTCACGAAATAACAACATTTATGCTTCTTCCTCTGAAGCAAACTAAGCTATTTTCAGAATTCCCCACAGAAGGGAAATTTTCTTCCTGGCTGTTTTCTAGGATGAAGGGAAGGGCAGTTCCAGAGAAGCTGTTTGCTCAAGCTGAACAGGAGCAGCAGCAGGCAGCAAACCCATTCCCAAGCTTGGACCAGGCTGAGGAACAGCAGATATCCTCCAAGCAAGTGCATAGCTGGGAAGCTCCAGGGCTCAGTTACCACCTTCTTCTCCTGCTGCCTCCTCTCCCACTATAAGGAACATAAGTGCTGACTTCAGACAGATGAATCTCACGGGTATCTCAAGGTCTGAACTCTGCTGCTCCATCATCAGCACAGCTGCACACCCCCCCTGAGGCTGCTGCTGACCTGATCCAAGGGAAAAAGCCTTGCTGATCTCAACTCTGATGAATAATTTAACCTCGAACTTGCAAGCAAGGCTCCATGTAAGTAGCTTCTGGGAGCATCAGAGCCCCGATGCTTTAGCCAGGCTTCATCCTGCGATGCTGAGGAAAAAGCAAGATACCAGACGAGAAATGCAGAAATCCCAAAGCACAGGATTAATCCCCTGTATGTTCAGGGCCACAAGCACAGTCTGCACAGCAGTCAGATCTCCTTTTACCTATCCCACAGGTCAAACTTTAATTTCCGCTCAAGGATCACTGCTTTGTCATATAATCCCTCCAGAAATCTATCAAATTCCATTTCAAAGGTATTTATGCTCCCTGCTTCCACTTGAAGTGCCTCGTGCTTCCCAAGAAGCACTGTGTGACTCATGCCATGCCTCCACTTCCAGCCCTTAAAAAGGAGCTACGACCGTAATTTGCCTCTTGCTTGTTTAAACTCGTGACTTGCTCTGGAGCGAGTTCACAGCACTCCTCACACCCAGCTCCTCATTTAGGATAATCTGCACGATGTAACAAACGGGGCAGACGTGGAGCTGGCTGGATGTCTTCCAGCAGCCCCTCGGTCGCTGCCCGCTCCCCTCCGCGGAGCAGCCGCCGTGCGCTACCGCCGCGTTCCGCGCGAGGGAGAAGCTCGGCCGTGTCCGAGCGGGGAGCGCCCTTGCCTGGCCAGGGCCACACAGAAATCCACGTGCAGGTCAAACCTGCCGCCCTCGCTGCTTCCTCCGACTGCGAACGCATTCCTTAGCACAGGACAGGGGTTTCCAAATTTAGCCTGTTAAGACAGAAGGAGAAACCAGGTGGTGCAGGAAGGTCTGCGGCAGTCTCGGCACTACTGCTGCTCATCTCTCCCTCTGATTCATCCTCCAGCTCTGCAGCACAAATCAGGCTTAAATAGATGCCCGGCTTCTCATCTCAAAGCTACAGCTGGGAAAACCAGAGAGAGGCAGAGCAGAGCCCTGCCAGCCCTGGGAAGCCAGGAACAACGTTTGGGAGACAAACAGGTACACATTGCTCTGGGGCACAGAAGCTGGCTGGGCTGAGAGCGGTTTGGTGGAAGAGGATGGAAAGTAATGGTGATTTATCCTCTGAAATGGAAAGGCACTGCTTCTTCCAGCTCTCAAGTTCTCCATCCAAATGACAAGAACATCAGTTTTGGAAGTTCTTGATGCATGTTAACATACATGAATAGGAAAAGGCTGGGGACAGGATCCTACAGAAGGTGCAGTTTAAGTTACAGGTAGTGGTCCCAATCCTGCGATCCTTACTCACCGAGTAGTCCCTTTGGAATAGAGACGACTGCTCACGTGAGTAAGGGATGCAGGATCAGGCCTGTCTACCAAAGAGGCTGAATCCTGAACCGGAGAGGACATCACGGCCTCTGAGCATTGTGAGACACCCACGCCTGGTCCAGCAGGAGCTAATCCAAGGGCATCACAGGGGAAGACAGTCCAGGCTGGGGCACCACACCTGCAAACAGCACACTGAGCACAGACCATGGAGAGCAAGGCAGCGGACAAAAAAGATGCTCCACTCAAGCAGAAATTCTCCTGATTCATTCCCAGTTCACCCATCTCATGGATACTCCCAGGTCTGCAAGGAGATCTTTCTTAACCCTGCTGTCCTCCAGCAGGCTCCTGAAAACTGTATTGGGAGAACGAAAGCCAACTGTCTTGGGTGAACTCCCAACCTCTATCTTCCAGCTACAATTAACATAACTTTAGGAGTAGCTGATGCCCACAAGAGAGGAGAATAAGCCCACTCAGCTCACCAAATAATTTTAAATTCCGTTAATTAAGGGGAGAAAGGCAGCTCTCTAAAGCAACCTTCAGTTCTGGGAGGCACCCAAGGAGAGAAAAGCTGGCCTCAGACTGTGTGAGCAATAACCCCAAAAAGCTCTGCAGAACAAGGAGGTAGAGGCACCCTCTCCTTCCTAGGGGTTCCCCTGCAGGTCTCCCATCAAGCACTCAGAGGCCCAGGCTCCAGCCACACACCCTCCCTTCCCTGCTGTCAGCTGCCCCAGCACACTCAGTAACATGAAGCAGAGTCCCTCCCTCCCTTACCCCCGGGCTTGCAGCCCCAGCCCACTTGACCGAGATGAGCCTGCTGAGAGGGAGCTCTGCACTCACCCTCCTCCCTCTGCACCAGCACAGCTCTGCCTGTGCTCCACCTCCACCTCCACACACCACAGCCGTACCTGGCTGCGAAGTGCTGTCTCTCGGAGCCTAGCACGGGCCAGTGCTCCTGGTGAAACCAGCTGTGTGCCTTCCAGTCTCCCCCCGCTCGCTGTGATGTGTGCTGGACCATCTGCTATCCCAGAGGGGACCCCCAGGAGCCCATTTCCCAGCCCTGCCATAAAAACAGCCGGTGCAAACGTCACTGCCCACATCAGTCTGCCCAGGGCCGGGCCCTGTGTCGGGACTAGCATCTGTCTTTGCAGATGGATAATTAGATTCCGTTTCCATTTCCTTTCCCCTCCTGATGGTTTCTCTGGCTGGCAATTCCCCCGCAGCCCTGCACAATCCAGCAGCATTAGTCAGAGGGAAATTCTGCTCCCTTCCTCCCCAGGATGTTGTTCTTGGTTCAATATGAACAGCAGAATGAACTGCACGATTATTTGAGTGTTTCATTGCAGTAGCATCTGTCCTTTTCAGCCTGGCAAACACAGGCTTCCCTCCCATACCTGCACCCTGCCCCTTTTCCCCAGGTGACGCAGAAATCACAGCATGAATTCAATGAGTGTGATGTTGTTGGCCATAGGAAGCAATTAGCTAATCACCAGGAATAAGCAATGAGCTGGACTGGGGTTGCAGCACACCTCCATTTATGAGCAATTGTGCCAAACACTCCTTTTGGGCAGGGCCTAAAGAAGCGTACCTGATTCTCAGCCATGGTGTGAGATGCTCTCAGAAAAAGATCATAACACCCTCCTGCAGGAAACCTGAGGAAGAGACGGAGCAATGATGAAATTGGGGTGATTTAACATAGAGCTGTCTCTCAGAGCTCCCAGAGAAGGGGAGGATTGTGTGCCCAGATGAAGTATCCAAAGAGATCCTCACTGAGCATACAAGATTGTCTGTCCTCCCCTGCCACTAAGAAGTGGCTTTCTGGGAAGCAGTACTGATACCTGAAGCCCTGATGGTTGCACAAGCATCCCCAGGACTGCAGAGATGCACAGACACATCAGTTCCACCTGACAGAGAGAACTTACCCTGCTGGGATCCACAACTTTCCCACAGTTTCCCCCCCACAGGAGATGTACAGACTGAAGTTTTCAGAGACAATCTGACAATTCTGTCCTCTTGTACCCTGTGACATCTTGTGTTCGCCATGGGCAACGTCCTGAATCCTTGCAGAGCATGGACCCCACAGCCCTCCATCGCAAACCATCGAGATTTCCAGCAGCTCCACATCACTGCCTGGGCTAGGTAGCTTCTATTCTGCACCTGGCTGCAAAAACCAAACTGCTGCCTGCTCCATGCAAGGGGCTTTGAAATGCCTTTCAGAAGATTCCAGGAGCTTGCAGCTGACTCTCTCCGCTGTGATCCATGCCAGCCCACTGCTGGCTGCCCACCAAGAGCTGGATGGAGCGTTCCCCAGCTGTGCCAGGCTCGCGGGCCACGAGGCTGAGATACTGCAGCCGCCGAGCAGTCAGCGCCTCTCGCACCATTTGCGGCCTGGCCAGGCTGCCCAGGGCCTGGCATACACCGGTGCCCGCGCCGGATCACGGCGGCAGCGAGGCGCGGTGTTCCCAAAGGGCAATGCCTGAGGAGGTCCCCAGCACAGCTGTGTTGTGGGCCACGGGCACAGCTGTGGGACCGCCCAGCCAGATACAGAGCCTGGCAGTTTGCCACATGAATGAAGAAGAAAAGGTAAGGGCACAGCAAGGCAGCTGGGGACCAGGATTGTTCCCCACTTGCCTGCGGTTGTGCAGCCACCCAGCATTCACATCAGCTCCTTGTACCCTGCCATCGCAGACACTGAGGCCGTGTCTGGGGGGGAGCTGTCAGAATAATCAAAAACGGAAGCAAGAAATGCTTTCCAACACCTTTCTCTCCCCTTCTCCATCACCTACTTGCTCCAGCAAACACCAAGCCTGGGTACACCTTTGCTGCACAACTCACCACTTCCCTGTGCCCTGCAGTGTGACTGGAGATTCACATTTTATGTGATGATGGGAGAAAACTTCAAGTCACTGAACATCTAAATCAAACTGTGCTGTCAAAGGGAATTTAAACACAGTTTCTTCCAAGCTTAAGAGTAATAGTCAGTAACTGCTGAGTGTTGCTTCTCCTTATCAGGAAGATGGTGACCAGTATGGCAAAAATAAGACTAGTTGGTCTGAGTTTGTAGTGAAACAGAGCAAAGGACCTTGGATGAAGAAGTATCTGGCTCAAAGTCTCAGCAAGGTACTAGAGGGCTCCCCATGCCCTTCCACAATACAGGTGTGAATTGCAAGGTCTGGAACCCACAGTAAGGATGACCACACTGATCATTCACCGAGACTGATGGACACTGACAGGTCCTGGTGGCTCTGCAGTACCCAGATGAACACCCTGTCTGAGGCTGCTGCAGGACACAGCGCAGTTTGCCGGGCTGGGGGGTCGGCTCAGCAATCTTGGTGCTCTTGTACAGAGGGGCAGTAACAGGCACTCCAGCACAGAGCCGAGAGCCAGCACACCCCACCAGCACAGCAGCCTTGTGTGCTTCAGTCCAGCCCCAAACTTCATTAGCAGTTTTGCAGCAGTGAGAGATTCCTACTAACCGCTGAGATGGAGCCATCTGTTTCCATTTATGTGCTGGCTCACAGGAGCAGCTACACAGCAAAGGACTCTAGAGAGGGTTTGCTCTCCTGAGCACACAGGGAGTGAACAGCCAGCCAGTTGGGACAGAGGCTGAATTCACTCTCCTCAGTGATCTAATACCTCCCTTCTGCAAAGTGAACACCTGGGAGGCACTGCAGCCCTCCCCCTTTGATTTTGTGACCAAGCTCCATCATATATCCACCTACAGGCCACCTCCCTGAAGGCACAGAGGACTTGCTCCCAAGCGCAACTACACCAAATTACTGCTCTGCATGGCACCATAGCAGAGGAAGGATTGATAAAGCTGTTCCCACATCTCTTGACCTGCCCTCTCAAAGCCAAAAGGAATCTGCCACTGATAAGCCAGGATCCCTAAATTAACAGCTACCAGGCCCTCTTTTTTTCTATTTCAGGGTCCTGCACAAATCATGTCGTGGAAAGAAATCTTTACCCTGACACCTTTTCCATGCATTCATTTTTATGTACACGCTGCTTGGGCCAACCATGTACCCAGCTACAAAATGTGCTAGTGGTGCCTGTGCAGCACAAAAGCACAGGGAGTGGAGATGAAAATGGCAGCAGATACCATGGGAGAGTCTAGGCAGCTTCCAAAAACAGTAGGAGGAAGAAAGGGATAAAAACTGGGGACACCCTGTGTGGGGAGGGCTACAGAAGTATTGGTTCTGCCTGGCAGCTGAACTTTTGGACGACTTTGCCACCTTGTTTTACCAGTCACACCTGCTTTGGGAGGGCAAATAGTCTTCTTGCTCAACAGGAGGTTTCATACTATGAAACAGATTGCTTAATTCTTGGTAGTTTGTGTTCAGCAACTACCCTTTTCCTGTGTTTGCTGCTTCCTCTCTGAGTACACATTTTTTCAGAGCCAGAAGAGACATTATGCTCCTCTCAGCCTGCCCATGGGCCCTGCAATTCCCTTCAGAGATTCCTTCTGTTTGGAAGAGCTGGTGCCTGTGGTGGACTCAAAACAACACCAGAGAGCAGCAGAACATGTACTAAGTTCTCCTTTTCTTCACAATAAAATCTTCCTAGTCTTGACTGGAGAGAGCAGAACTGAGTGTTCCTGGAGAACAGTGCTCTTAGGTGAGAAAGGATGGAATATCAGGACATAGCATGAACAAAACACAGCAACAATAACACCCTGTGATACTGCAGTAGCAGCAACCAGCTGGACAAAACTGCCACAAAACCAAAATCCTAAAGCATCCTACACAACTTCATGGAGGGATCCTTCCCAACGTGATCTTGTCCTAATGCCCCAATCCCATCACCAGCTTCTCTGTCCTACTGTGTTTTTGATTATCTCACCTCCAACCGCACCCCTCTGGAGAGGGCAATTCTGGATCACTTGGCAGGCTCCACCATGGCTCAGCCCCACATCAACATGGCACTGATGCTGCAGCCAGAGGAGGGAGAGCAGCCAGGCCTCAGGTCCATTCTCAATAGTCGGAAAAGTTTTCTCTAAAGTGTATCCTCCTGTAGCTCATGTGTCTGGTGTAACAGCCCAAGCACAGGAGCTTCCCTTGCTTCTCCAATCTGCCTTTGCTATCACATATTGTCAGGCTCAGACATATTGTCCCACTCAGCCCTGCTCTGCTGAAATCTTCCCAGGAGACTTTTCTCCTCAAAGCTCCAGACAGAGTGACATTGCCATCCTGGTCCATTGCAGCCCTGTCCCAGTCCCCCTGAAGCCGCTCCCGGGGACTTAATACATTGCAGAGAGCACACACAGCTTCAGGCCACAGAGCACAGCACTGCTGAACCTGAGAGACCAGGGGAGCCCTGCCTCCTGCAGCTCCCAGCCCACCGGGCAAAGCTCTGCTCAGGCAAGCAGGATCTGCCAAGACCTCCCCCAGTGAAGGAAGAACCGGTGACCCTGCCCTGATTCGGGGGAGGCCCTGAGCAGCACAGCAGGGCTGGGCACAGAGCCCTGCATTACCATCCCAGCTCCAGAGCTGACAAACCTCCCACCAGAGGCAGTGCCTGGTACAAAGCCTCATTTGTTCCCGACACACGAGCCCGCTCCGGGCTGCTGCCGGGACACATCTTTATTGTGCCCTCCTGACTTCAGCAACAGGCGAGGCTTGGGGATAATGGTCCCTTTCTGGGATGCTGCTGGGGCTCACACACAGAGGCTGCAGATGGGGGGGCTGCCAAGGTCCTGAGCCCTGCCAGGCAGCCAGCGCTGGCACCATGCGTCCGTCACCACTGACAGCAGCACAAACCTCTCCTGGGGCTCCACTGACCCAAACTCCTTCTCAAAGACATGGCAGAGCTCCTCTGTCACCCAGACACAGTGCCAGTCACCTGTCATTGCACTTCAGTGTCATGGGCACAGCTGTGGAATGCTGAGCAGAGGGGAAAAAAGGGACATTTTTAACACAAAATCCTTGTTTGTCCACACACTTTGAGATTGTTTCATCACGTACAGGCATGGAGACAATTCTGAGGCAGGAAGGAGGAAAGGGGGACTGCAAACTCTTGTCCTCACTGTGACATAGTCACAACAGGATTCATTTTCAGTCCCTGCTCCCAGTGCAACAGGGAAGAGGGGCAGGAGGGCTGGAGAAAGTCTCTTGCTAGATCCCACGAATGGTTAAACTCTCCCTATTTAGCAGTGGTGGGAGGGGAATTTATCTCCAAGAGTCTTGATGCCACCTGGGACAAGGCCAAAAGAAAGGCAAATTCTTCCAGTCAATTTATCCCCCTCCAATACAGCCTACCCAGCTACAGGGAGTTTCTGCAGCCACACAGCCACAGAGACATGAGAAAAGACTGCTTTTATTTTACCAGCCGTAGCCTACCACAACCCAGCATCTCTTCAGCTTGAGCTGGAGCCAGAAGACAACTAAGCTTAAGGGGAAGTGGCTGGACACCCCCACACAGCTTGTGAGACAGCACTTGGAAGCTGTCCTTACTGAAAAACATGGACATTTACTGAAGTCCAGAGCTGCACCTGGCAGACCAGCTCCAGCATCCAGGATAAAACTGGGCTTGCTGGACACCAGCAGAGTCCAAGGACTCCAGGCTCCAGCTGTGCAAGAGAAAATCTTGGCCACCTCAAAATAGCAGACATCAAGGCAGGAGGAAGGGCCTTTTGCCATGTCAGGAAGCAGAATTATCTGGTAGCTTCTGCAAGTAGCATCTGTGGTCTCATGAGCTCCTCATCGCTATCTGGACCTGCAGCTGGCACCCCAGCTGGCTCCCACCCCATGCTCCGGATCCTCAGATCTCCCAGATTTCTTACTGACATCTTGGCTCCTAAAAAGCAAAGCCTCCAGGAGGGCTCTGATCCCCTTTTCCACTGATCCACAGGGCCCTCAGATTCAAAGAACACAGCAGGGACTCTTCCATCCATGCACATACCTTCAGCACCTTTCCACACAGCACATGATCACACTTAGCGTGTTTTCCAGCTGGGCACAGCTCAGCACCCTGCAGGACAGGGCTGGACTTTTCATCAGAAACTAACTGCTCACATATGTGACATGTCTAGCTGTGTTTTTCGGACTCTGCTTCTCCTTCCTACTTCTCCCAACTCCAGCATGTGGAAAGATGAGAACAGAAAGATAAAAACCCCCACAGCCATCACCTACTTCTCCCCCCCTCGCACAGCTGCACCCCTGGCCATGCCCAGAGCACCCCACCGGGTAGGAGGCACAGGGCTCTCCTGGGGTCTCAGCCCCTTGCCTGCATCATTCAAAGAGCATCATAAGCTCTGGCTGGGCCTCCAAACACTGCTCCACCTCAGAGCTGGAGACGGATGAGGTCACCTCCAGTCTGAAATCACTTCCGTTCTCAAACTGCTCCCAAGACTGTGCCACAGATTAAAAAGAGTGGGATGGGCAGGGAGGGAAACCCAAACCAATGGAGCATGTTCCCCATTAAGAGCTCAACACTTCATTTATCTCTGCCTCCCAGTCGACTGCCATCCGAACCCTCCACCCTCCCTCCTTCCCCTGCAAGAACAAACCTGGCAGAAACTGCTTTGAGTTAACAGCAGGGTATGGCACAAGCTGCACAGGACTACACTCGACCCCCAACTCCCCAAATCCAAACCCAAGCAGAGCAATGGGGAGAAACCACAGCTTGGTGTTGTCAGATGAGCTCAGCCACACTGCTCTGCCTTGTGCCAGCTCCAACTGCTGACCTCCAGCTGCAGCAGCCCAACTCTATCTCCCCACACACACAGTGCTGGAAATGGTTTGTACTGGCAATGCAGCACTGACCACCAGCACCACAACCCTGTGGTTTCTCCAGCACAGCACCATTCTCACTGTACAAGTGGCCACACTGGCCAAGGTGGCAGCAGGATTCTCCCACCCGGATCAGACAGCACAAATGCCTCAGGAACCAGACCGAGAAAGGAAAATGAAAATTCACATCACCAGCACGGGGCAGTCCTAAGGAAAAGAGCCTTGCAGTGGTCACACTTGGCCAGGAGAAACCAGACTGACAGTTTAGTGGCATTCTTTTAAAAACACATTGACCACAGATGAATCAGTGTCTCATTCTTGGAAGCTCTAGCCCGACCGCAGTACCCAGCAGTGCCTCAGGCAGTAACAGCCATCACACATCACTGTCACACACACACTCCTACACAGCCATGGGTTTTTCCCCTCACCCCAGACTTTGCTCAACACAGGAAGGCACCCAGGTTTTGTGGGTCTCTTCCAAAATTCCCAGTCTTACTGCAGTGGCAGCCATTGGATGGGGCCATTTTGTCAGCAAATACAGCTGCTGTGATCCACACGCTGTTTGGAATCCAATCCAGCTGCAGCCCATGCACAAGGCCTTGGCCTCACTGGTGCCACAGCAGCCACTGGACAAAGCAATGCTGGGCACAGCCCCATAGGGTGATATGAGCTACTGCAAATGCAGTGGATAGAGGAACAAGGGGCAGAGCATGCTCGAGTGCAGCTATGGATCACATGCTGCATAATTTTAGACTACCTTCAAGCAGATGGAAGACTGGATTGTGTGTGCTGCCAATCCTGTGATAGTTTCTTTGGCTCACACAACAACCTTGGGGCTGAACAGCAGAAGTACAGCATGACTGCATCGCCCAGAGAGCACTTTACTCCTCAGCCTCTTTCCAGAGGCCAGCCCTGGACAACAACCAGTCAAAACTGCAATGAAAGTGGGACCTTTCTTTCTTGTGGGCTTCAGCCCTTCTAGAAGCAGTGGGCACCAGAGAAAGGAACCTCTCTCAACCCCTGGCACGAGGCACGGACCTGAGCTGTGCAGGTAGCTCCTCTTCAGCATAGACTAGGAATAAATACACTGCAGGACAAACAGGTTTCAGCAGAGGAAGCAGCAGGCTGTTCCCACCTGGCTGCATTCCCACCAGCTTCTTTCTGCCAGTTTTGGCTTTACACTTGTAACTCAGTAAGATGCCAGCAGAAGCCATCAACACAGTGAGAACCTGTTGGGGAAGCAACTGTCCAACAGACAGGCTGCCTTGTTGGGGAGATGAGGAGCCACAGACCTCCTACACAGCAGTGCCTGCGAGTTCCCAATGGGAGAGCTCCAACAGCAATGGGTGGAGCAGGGTGTGCTTCACATCCACTGCCCTGAGAAACACCAACCACTGCATGGAAGGAACAGGCCTGAAGTTGAACGTTTGGGCTAAGGGGAATCCTGAGGCTCAAGTGCCTCTGGGAAGCTTTAGTTGTGGTATGATTGACTCATAGGGGAGCAGAGGCACTCCTTCATCAAAGTATGCTGTGTATCCCTAAAAATCATGGCCTCCAGACAGAAATGCCTCTAGACAGAGCTGTTATATCCTGGGCTTCAGTTCTGCCACCTCTAAGTAGGGAGAACTTCACTGCAAACACCCACACCTGCCCTGGCTGGGCCAGTGATGTCTGCTGAGCCCTTAAGGATACAGTGCTGGAGAGCACTGAAGAAGGGTCATGCTCTTCACCCTGCATCCAGACACCCTGGAGAGATCCAAGCCATGTTCTCTGTCCCCTGCAAAAGATATCAACACTGGAAAAGATAAGAAAATATCTGCAAGAGCAAAGTCTGTGCGAGTTTTCCATGCTGTGACGAGTCCGGGTGAAGCAGAGACAGGCACATGGGAGCATAAGGCCTCAGGGCAATGCACTGCCTAGCTCCTCAGCCCTGGATTTGTCATCCAGAGAGTGGACTGCAGTCAGCTCCATGCTCCCAGGGAGCACATCCCTATGTCAGGGTGCCAAGTCAGAGCACAGAGGCAGTCCCAGCCGCAGAGACTCGTGCTCAGCACACAAGACAACTGCCAGGCACACGGAGCAGGCAGAAAGCAGCACAGCCACTCCCATAAATAGTGACTATCCACTAGCCAGCTCCTGCCAGGGAGACACAGGAGGGCTTTAAGGAGAAATCTGAAGGAAAATAAAGAGGACAGTTTTCAAAAGAAGGTGGGATGAGGTTAAGAGCATTAATCCGCAATGGAGCATCTCTGCTGCACAGATCCCTAAAATAGAAGCAGCATTGTAAAAGTTTCAGTTCCAATACAGAAACCAAAATGTTAGATGGCTCTGTCACTCCTGAGCACAGCCATGATCCTTTCACAGAGCTTCAGCTCTCACTGATTTTTTTGAGGCAAAGATGAAAGGGCCATTCAGAGCAGCCTGGAACATACCTCTTGCAGTATTTTCAGTTATTTTCCTTCACCAACCCCTTTCCTGGATCTAATCCATGGACCACAGCACATGAAAGGCAACTGTAAGCTGGCACCAGGTGTGTAAATGCCGAGGCAGCAGCAGCCTCCTCATGGGAGATGGTGAGAGCTCTTGCTACACATCAGCTTAGATCAGAGAGGGATGGTGGGGGGAGAGCAGTGACAAGGCTGCTCACCAGAGCCAAATTTATAAAAATACAGGAGGTATCTAGCTCCTCTCAGTTTCAAAGGAGTTGGGCACTTTCATCTGTATTAAAAGAAGGCTGGCCCTTGGTTCCTATTATCGCAAATTGCCTAAAAAATTTGCCTTTTAAATAACTACATTGTACAATGGCCTTTGTGGAAAAGCTCATGTTTCAGCCTATTGCCTTTCATCTCTACACCACCAACCCAGACCAGAGGAATGTGTCAGCTCCTTGGTTAATCCAGAATGTGCCGACAATTTCAGAGGCACTGCAGGCAGGATCACTTAATTTGTGGCAGGAAGAGCCCACAGTTCTGGGCTGGCACAGTGGGAAACTGCAAGGCTGTGGCACAGGAGAGGCTCCACAGACAGCATTGCCATGCAAACACTCAATAACTCTGCCACCGTGTCACAAGGCCCCACTGAGCTTCATACTAGGAACAAGAAGATCAGAGCTGACGTTATGATCTTCCAAAAAAAAGGCACTGGGTTTACAACCCAACTCTGCAATTTTGGCAAATCTCACCACTGATAATTCAGTATAAAATACTGCAGCAAGACCAGGCAACCCAATTTGACCAGGACAGAGGTGGAATATGAGTCTTGTCCTGACAAGATCTCAGGGATGGTATTTTCTACTGAATTCAAGGCTGCCATTTTGCCTCTCTCTTCATCAAAAATTACAGCCTTAGGAACAAACCTTAGCATCCAACTGGACTGCAAGAGACAGAGACTAAAGCCCTACATCTTGCAGAGGGTTATTAAAAGACAGACATTCAAAAGTGCATGCTCTACTCCTCCTGAAATCCTTTCCACCTTAAGATATCAATTTCTTCCCTGAAAAACTGATGGAGAAAGCAATCACAAAAGGTTACTGCCCCAAGCTGAATAACTACTGTCCTTGCATCAGGACCACAGCCCAATCACTGAACAAACGGGGTTCTCCATAACATCTGTTCTTTGCAGATAATATCACTGTCACACTGGTCTTTGCTGCTATTTCAGTCTTGATTTCCAGTGTAAAGTTTATCCAGTCAGAGTCATCAATATCCTCTCTATTTGCCCTGTAGCAAAACTGTTATCAGCAACTCACTAATACAGTCCTGATTGTAAGGAACAGATAATTGTGGAATCCTCCCTCCTGAGAATTTTTCTGTGGTACTGCCAATTCCATAGATGTCTTTCTGGGCTCATCTGAAAATAACAAAAATGGTAAAGTACATGAGATGTAAGATGAGAGATGCTAACATAGCAGGCATTGGAACAGCAGAGTTCATGAAGATGTCACCTTTGGGATGATTACAGTGGATTTCTAGAAGTCAGAATGAAACCAGATTAAAAAGATATTAGAGAAGACAGAAAGTCATTTGACTGTAAATGCTGTGGCTGTTGGACACACAAGGGGCAGCAACACGCAATGTCAGAAAGAGCTTGGAAGCAATGGAGTGGAAAAAATTGCATTTGCAAGACTGTGTTTTCCTACGAGGCAACCCAAAGGAAATGGAAACAGAAATGGAAACAGCCACGTAGGTAAGGCAGAGCAGCGAGGCAGGAGAGGGAATGCTCCGCTCAGTCGATGGGTTAGCGGAGAGCCAGCATCCCCATGCAATGTCAGCTCAAGTGACAGCCACAACAGGCCAAGAGTAATTTGTCACTTGCAGCCCTTTAACAAGAACTGGGTGCAAAATCAGATTAGATACCCACAAATAGCTCTTGGGACTTGCAGCACAACGTGAAGTCAAACCTTTATATGTTTTAAGAATCCAAAGATAACTATCTTCAAGCAAAGCCTGGAACCAACGTCACACGCAAAATGAGGAGGGGTTCTCTTGGGCTCCCAGCCTGGGCTCTGACTCGCCAGGCCAAACAGCGATCTCTTGGGATGTATTTTCTGGGATTTATTTTCTCAGATTTATTCTCTGTGTGGGTTCTCATCCCACTGCCCCTCGCAGGCTTTTCAGTCTCATTTATAAACCATTGCCTTGCAAATACAAAGCAAGACCTGCTTCCTCTTCTGAAGAAAACACATGCTGGCCTATTACTGCAGGATGCCAGCCAAGAGGTGGGTGGATGCCCTAATGATTTTATTTTTTGAAAAATAATAAAGAAAAATAGTTATTTGTCATGAAGGAAAATCCCTAATCAGCTAAGGGACGAGCTCTAGGTACCCAATACACACGGATTCACTGCAGCCACAAATAAGCTCAGCCCTCGAGCATATGCAGGGTGTCTGAGGAAATGAGAGCAGCTGTCTCATCCAGATATTTCCCAGACATCCACTGTCATTAATGTCAGGATAAATGGGATCTGAGTCCTCCAAAATGCCCAATACGTGCTGTGAGCTCTACCTCGCAGGGACACACTTGAGTACCAAACACACCCAAGTGCAAGATGCAGCACGGGAACAGCTCATGGGAAGAAGCATCCACACACTTTGCAAAGAACCAGAAGATGGCTCATTAAGCTTTCAGACTAACAAGCCCCATGATATCCCTCATTAGCAACCCCACGCACACACTGCACTGCTGCCACATGAGGGGCAGCTCCAATAACACCATCACTTGTTTACCAAGAGAACAATTCTGCTATTGCCTGACACCTGCCCATGACAGTGCGACCACGGCAGGAGGAGGGAGATGTTCAGATGACACTGGGCATTCAAACGAGGCAGCAAAATGCCTGGCACTGGCTGGAACATCTGAGCAGCTGCTAAGGACCAGCCCTACCACCTCAAACAGAAAGGCTTTCACTGACTTTAATGAGAGCTGCTGCAAATAATGCCATCCCACAGCACTGAGATGGCAGGCAGCCTCTCTGTTTGGGGACTGGCAGGCTGAACAGAGCAGGCACTGAGGAACAGGAACGCTGGGCTCCATCCAGTTGCTTCTGGTTTACTCAAATTGCTGCGAGGTCCAGTGCTGTGAACCTGGTGTGAGACAAGCATGCTGGGGCAGGGCAGATGAGGCTTATCCAGGTGACAAGAGGACATGCTCCTGCATGTGATGGTCATCAGGGTCCCAAGCAGGTCCATGTGGCACTACTGGGGCGTACACAGCAAACAGGCCTCTAACTCACTGACCTCCATGGGCCTGCTCTGAGCCTCTGAAGTGTGAGCCCCAGGGCTGCTGGCAGACTAGAGCTGATCCAAAGGGTCCAGCTGCTCAGTTGAACCTGGAGTGCTTCCCAAGCGTGTGCCTGGATTAACTGCTCCGTAAAAGCACCAAGTTCTGCTAAATTACTCTCTTCCCTGATACCCGCTTCCCTCATAAACACACTCTCTGCCAACGGCTCCTTTCAAGGAGAGGGGAGCTCTTTAAAGCACCTGAACAGCACAGGCATAAACCTCGGGACGAGACATGAGCAGTTTCTCTTCTGCTTGCTCCAGCTCCAGTGCACTGCTCCAGCTGCATCACAGAAACCATCTCTGAGAGTCAGGACTGCAAGAACAACTGCTGGGAGACAAGAGATCATCCCTGACAGCATCTCTCACTGCCCCAATGACACATTCCTGCTCACCTTGGCCCTGTGCGATCACGGCAAGGCTTTGCTGCAGACCAGCTGCAGCTCTTGAATTAACTCCTGCTGCCTTGATTCAGCCTACTGCCTACAAAACAGGGCAAATACCAGCTCCTGAAGGCTCTGATGCTTCTTCCATTACTGTCTCATCCCAGCTGGCACCAGACTCCCTAAGCAGCAGGAACCTCTGAGAATCTATAGGATCTTAAAAGCCATAAATCTCCCTGACATTTTTTACAGCAGGCCTTGGGCAGAGGGAAATTACTATTGGTCTAGATGGGCATTTCCTGTACTGCCTACCCACATTTCCAGGACTTCATATCACTTGCAGAGACTCAGAAGAGCTTTAAACCAAACAGAAAGCACAGCCAAGGGGACTGTGCGTAGGGCAGCCAGATGCCTTTGTGACTCACATTTCACCTGAATATATAATTAATGTAGTATGTAATTTATTTGAAAATAAAAGTGGATGTAAGACTGCAGGATCTAAAGAGACTACATGTGTGTATGTATCACAGCAAGAATGAGCTCAGTGCGTCAGGAAGGATTAAAATAGTTCCCACACTGAGGAAACAGCCAGGAGACATTACAAAAAGCTGAAAGCAAAGTGACTTGCCTGGGAAGTAATCTTAAAAATAATTGTAATACAAACTATAGCAGTAAAAGGCCTGGCTTGTGCTCCCATGTATGTGTTCACACAGCTTCACGTACCAGGGGTCTGCAAGGAAAAACAAAACAATCACTGGAGCCACATCTGTACTGCCACGGGCTTTGCCTCACAGAAAGCAGAAGGAAGATGTTAAGCCCTTGGAGCCTCTTTTCCCACAAACTGAGTGGATCTCTTTCCCCTCCCTTGCTTCTGCACTGAGAACGTCCAGAGGTCAGTGGGACGGGCTCACTCCTCATGGCCAGTCTCCAGGAGCTAGCACTCATGATCCTGTGGTTTATTTGCTCAGCCTGTACATCCAGCTCCCAGTTTCCCTGCCAGGAGTCATTCTGGGAGAACGGCACCAACTGCCTCGGGTGGGGTCAGGCGGAGACGGGCCATCCCAGCTCCATACACACACCCTGGACACATTGGATAACAAGGTTCAAGATAAATAGGGCACTCCCAAAGATCCCCGGAAGAGCAAAGGGCTGGGCCGCACAGAGCTCAGGTCTCCCTCTCCTTGGCCCCGAGTGGTGACACAGCGCAGGCAGGGCCCGCAGCCGCCGCTCCCTCCCCGGCAGGAGCCAGGGCAGGACGAGCGCGGCTGTCACTGCCATCGGCCACCGCCGCCGTGCAGAGAAACAGCCCGCATTTCAGAGCCGAGTGAACAACCGGAGTTAACTTCTAGTAAGGGCTTCCCACCTCTGACTGACTTACAACTGCACTGGCTCACACCCCCAGAGCCCCAGGCTTGCATGAACCACAGCCCAAGATCCTCCAGTGCTACATTTCCGAGTGTTAACCCTGAGCCTCCCTCGGCCCTGGCTGCCACGGCACGGCACCAGGCTGGGGCAGGCCGAGGGCTCCACAGCTGTGTCCAGAGAGGTCTCTGCCACCCTGAGCATCCCTGCACTGCCCTGCCCAGCACAGCTACATCCCTCTTCCAGAGCTCAACTTCAGCCCCAACTTCTCTTATTTCTTTTGACTTCAGGAGTGGACAGCTGTACTCAAGCCAGAAACTAAACAATTCTCCTCCCCCTCTTGGCATTACACCCTTGCAGATGCTTGTGCAGGGTTTCACTTCCTCTTCAGCTCTTGGCCAATACTTAGCCAAGCTTTGCTCATTAGCAAAACAGTCCCTGCATCTTCTCAGCACACTCTCCTTCCAGCCACCCCCGGCACTTGGCCGCTGTGATGCTGCTGGGGTACCAGCCTTGCGGGCAGGGAGTGAGGACTGAGGGAAGGGTTAGCAGTGTAGAGCTGAATGTTAGCAGGTCATAACAGATTTTAATTAATACACTGGAAATACAAGAGAAGGAATGAAGAATATCACCCCATTCAGACCTAACACAAAGACAGCTCTTACTTAAGTCAGGAGCAACAGATCTGTTCCACTTCCTGCAGCCCAGCCCCTATGGTCAGCACTGTACATCCAAACCTCCCCTCTCAGCATGCAGTGCCGCCTTCCACTGTTCATGCTGAACAGTGTTTCTGGAAAACCAAGTCATGGATGAACAGCAGCACACATACATACTGATGAGGAGCATATGTTCTGGCATCTGATCCCAGCACCACACACAAATCCAGCTCCTGAACACTTCTGTGGGAACAAGATGACTGCAAACCCCTTCACAGCTCCAGGGACAAGTCTCTGGGAGAAAAGGAATGTGTAACGGCAGACAAACATTTTTTCCTGTGCTTCAAGGCTAACCACACTGTAGACATGCACACACACACACAAAATCCAGCCCTTATGGGAATTATTCCAGTATGCTATGAAACAACTTGCATACACTTCACAAACATCTGAAGTCACACACGTATTAGAGGTGCCACACATTTCTTTTATGAGTAGAGCATTATCCTGTGGGGTTTCACTGTCACAGGGAAACCTCTGCCTTGGGCAAGAAGGGGACAAAGACTTAAGTGTTGGTCAGGCAAGAAAATGCTACACATAAGCAAAGAATGTGCCCTCCAGCTCGTGCTCTGCTATCCAAGAAAAAAGGTAACACAGAGGCCACTTGAACTGGAAGAGAAATGGGAACGGGAGAGGAATCCTCTTCACTTAGCCAAGAGGTACCTCAGCAAGAAGTACCTGAAGTATTAAGGATGGAGCCAAGCTCCCTAGGCTTGGTTTCAGCATATATGAGCAGTAACTGCAGCACAGTTACTGTGGGGTGTCCCAAACCAGCTGGGGAAACCCCTTGGACTTAACATTTAGAACTGCCACCTCACAGCTCTAGAGATACACAGGAGGCACCCAGCCTGGCCTGGCACAGTGACCAACCAGCCAGCTGAGATGGAATCTCCTCTGGATTTCCAAGATGTCCATTTTATTGGGTATTTAACTAACAGCACTTTAGATTGAAACTAGGCAATATGGGTTCTAGAAGACACTGAACTCCACCAGTTGTTTCTCTCTCTTGACTTGCCTTTCCTCAGTTTTTCCAGGGAACTGTCATAACACAAGAGCCTTACATTTATTGCTAGAACCATCAAATGAAGAACAGCATCAGCATGAAGCCAGTAACATTTTTGAGAGCATAAGTGGTTGTAAGAGACTCCTTGACTTTGGAGACTAAAAGCACCCAGGGACTGTGTCTCTCCTTTGTTCAAATGGCAGCAACATTTTCCCTTTTGCAAAGCCCCAGCAGTCTGCAACCCAGAAGCTGAACAAGTGTCACCAGCATCTCTTGGGGTTAAATGAAGGTTGTTCCTACTTCCTTAACATCAGCAAGGATCAGGGCCTAACATCTGTTGAACTTACACATTTGGTTAGTGTGCCTGGAACAGCCATGCACAACTCTTACAAGTGCAGCAGAATTTTGGAGTTGCGCACAAGTAGCTGGGCAGGGAAATTGAAGTGACAAAATTCCTGTACAGGAAGCACTTACTTCTCCTTTCCATAAACTGCAGATTGGTACTTGCACCCCTGCCCTGCACTCGCAACTGCTTCATCCCTTTCACAACTGAGGGCTGAACCTCTCCCCTGCCCTGCACTCACAACTGTTTCATCCATTTGGAGCATAAATAACTGAAGATAGACAGCAGCAGCAAGAGGAGACAGAATCTGTGCCCAGCTCTCCAGTGGTTCAGTTTCACCATGAAATCCATGCACTGACCTCTTTTTACAGCCCTTTTCCCAGTAGCCAAGCAGACAAAGAATGGAAAAAAAAAAAGTCCAAGTGCCCAGGATGAACTTCGCTTCCCAGCCCAGAACAGCCCAGCTGTGACACAGGGCCTCCTGCAGCCAGGCTGTTTAGACAGATGCACAGCAGAAAGACAGGCAGGGCTGAACCTCCTGACCTGCTGCAGTCCCAGCCCGCTCCCAACACACTGTTCTGAGCACTGAGCCTCTGCCCAGCTCAGAGGGCAAGGGACCAACGTTGTCTTTTGAAATGGGCCAAAAAAAATGAATGAAACACACAAGGCTTTTCACAGAGAAGTAAAAGCTTCCACTCCTATGCTACATCTGGCCAAGATACACTGGGACATCAGAAAAACAAGCAGGGATGTGCTGCTTTAAGAGTGTTTCCAGTATTTACCTCCAGATTCTGTGACTAATTTGCTACTCCCTTTCTGGCAGGCACATCTTGGTAGCCAGGATGCATGACCAGGGTTGGAAAACACAGAGGTTGGAAGAGACATTAATGTGGCGAGTCAAAGAGAAACAGCCTCACCCAGGGCAAGCTATGACACAGTGAGAGACTATCCAGCTGTGGTGAAATATCCCATTAGACAGCTGCAAACACAATTTTGCTTTCTCTGAGGGGAAAAAAAAAGCCACCTCACCACACCCACCCTGAATTGATACAGACCAGGAACACAGATCCATACTGCTGCTCCCAATGATTCAAATAATCACAATTATAAAGTAATTGGTTTAATTCTGAGAAAATTAAAAAGTCAGTGGTAGTCTGTTCTCCTTCCAGGTTCCATACTTTCCTGCACAAGCAAGAACTTTCCTCTAGTCACAAGACTACAAGAACTGTTACTATAAGAAAAACATTTAGGTGAAAGATGGCAATGCCACAAAGGTACAGTGCAGGTACAAATCCTCCAAGCTACTCCAGCAGAGACTTTGGGGAGATTCTGTAAAGACTATGCTCTGCTTGTGGTCTTTGTTGTACAGTTGCTGTACAAGAGAACCTACCACTCCGATGATACTTCTCATCACATATTTCATAAACTCAGCTAATCAATTTTCCCCACATAGGTATCTACATAGAAATTGAGCGTCACATTAGCTCATGTTCAACCAGCTCAAGGCACAAGGAATCACCACTCTTCCCTCCTCTTAATCTGCTCTTGGTCAGCAGCAGCTGCCTGCAGTGGAGTTGCCCTCAGTGTGACACGGGCAGTATCTACAACTACCTCGGGTGCCTCAGCTCTATCCAGAGTGCAGCTTGTCAGGGGATACACTTTCCTGTAAGCCCACCTGGGCTTACTTCTCCATAAGCACAGTAGAGGAAAGGAGAGGGCAGTTCAGCACACTTTAACAGGGAACTGAGGGATTTCCACCAGCCAGTGTTCTCTGGCAGGCAAGGCTGGGGTTGAAAGCTGACCTTAAAAATGATGCTCTGTGTTGGCACAGCTGCTATTTTAGATAGAAGACATCTCTGCTGTTGCAATATCTGCTGTTGCAGGAACTGATAGAAATCTCCGCTCCATTTTTTTATAAGAAAAAAACAAAGGAGTACGAATGTAAGTTTTTAACATATAAAACCCAGATTCTCAAAAACTGAAACACAAAGGCAATGAATTCAGTTCTCAATGACTCGCACTGAAACCACTCCTCCAATCAAACTACCTTTTGCACAGCATCTTTTCTATACACAGCCCCCCACATACTTTTTACTGACAAGCAGACCACTTCAAAATATGTTCAAGTAGAAAAAAAGGACTAAGCTGAATGCAAAAGGCACAGCCCTGTAATTTCAAACCCACTGAAAGAACTGGATCCACCAGATAGTCTCTGCTCCCACACCCAAACAACTTTGCAAGTTGATGGGGTGGGGAGAGATCAACTTGGGAAGAAGAGGTTCCCATCCTCCTGATTTAAAAAGAAACAATTACTTCAAAGAACATTAGAGACATGAGCCTGAATGAGCAGGAGCCTGCTTCAGAGACACGGCAAGGTAACACCCCAAACACACACACGCCAACAACACAAGCTAGGAGGCATGTTCTGGAGGAGTGTGCCAGGAGACTCCAGTTTAACCACGTACTTGGGAGGTTTCACCTTTACTCCTCCCACAGCAACACCTCTGGTTTTGGCAGAGCGTCCACCCGCTGCACTTGCCCTGTTCCATTCTCAAGTCAATCCTCTTGACAAATCGCTGCCTTTCCCTACACAGGGCCTACTCTTCTGCACGTGGGACGTCAGTCATTGCTTCATTTCCTACCCAGCTTCACCGTGAGAATCCCTCTTAGTGACCCAGTGGTAAATAAATTGCTAGGAGAGAAACCATCCCTCTCCAAGAGGTGCTGAACTGAGGTGTAATAAAACTGAGGAGCTTGGTGTCACCAGGCAACCTGCCACAGAGCTCCGTACCAGCCCAAGCTCTTAAACCACAGCCCTTCCCTGGGAATGCTGGATGCTCTGCACACAGAGACTGGTATGAAATCTCCACTGACTTCAATAATTAAGAGGTCATTCCTTGGAAATCAGAGAGGTGGAGAATCTACCGTTACTTTTTCCTGATGAATGGCAGTAATTAGGAGCCCAGCCTGCAAATCAGAGTACCCTGAACCCAGACAATGCATCAGCCCTGACCATGCTGTGAGGGAGGATGAAGACACATTCTTTGACATCACATTGTTCCATTCTATGGACTCGGTATGTCATGAATATTATTAAGACTTTACCAAAGGTAATGCTACTTACATGCAATCTATTGTACTGCCCTCTCAGAAGCTCACTTCATTCCCCAAACATTCATTAAAAACAGCTTTTATAATAATTTTTGAAAAATTAATGCAGACAAGAAACACAGCTTTAGTAAATCCTTTAAATTGTTATCTGCTGTCAGATGCAAGAAGATTGGAAAAAAGCAGCACGGGAAGAAAAATCCTGCTCTTAAAAAATGCTAAATAAAAATCATTTATGCTTTTGCACGTTCACTTTAATTTTAACAGATTGCTTTGTGTTCACAGCTTGGTTTCCCCTTTCCATCCTCAAGTAACAGGGCTGGCCCAAATCCATAATGAACTATGCTCTGTCATGCAAGACCCACTCTGCACCCAGCGTAAGACACGCAGATACACACACACCCCCTCCACACTGGAGAGAGCTCCTCTGCCCCAGCAGGAACTGCACTGTCCTGCACACATGGGCTCTCTGGGGTACAGACTCCAGCTCACTTTTGCCTATGCAGTGTGACAAGGGCCTTCAGGAGCTATGATAATATCTACAACAGGCTCCTCTGATCTCTACCTCGCTTCTTCCCCTGGGGAATACACAGAAAGAAGCCTTATGCATAACCTGCTTCCCTCTTAATTTAAAAACGTGAACCGAACAACAGCATGTTTCTAGGGGGGTCACAAAGCTTCTCTCCAGTTCACAGCTTACACTAGATGTTCCACGATGTCAGAACACATTTTGGATTGCTTTCATCCAGAAATAAAACAAGAATTAACAGCAATACTCACAAATAACTACAAAATACTAGCAAAATTTCAAGTACCTTGGGAAAAATGCAACTGGTGATCCTATTATCCTATTACCCCTAGATTTACTTTGTTCTTCTCATCAATCAGCAGCTCACAAAAATGCACAGTGCCAAGTCTGCATTATAAAGGGAAACATCATCTCTTGCCATGGCCAGGTGACTACCCAAGCTGCTACAATGCTAGTTTGCTTTCCTGTGGCCCAAAAAGGCTGTGCAGTACTAGGGTCTTAGCAGGCAAGGTGTTTGCTTCATACAGAATTGGAGCCTCAGAGAGATTGGACCCAAAGGCAAGTGTAAGCCAGGCTGGAAATGGGTGAGATTCCTCCCATGCACTGCTCTGTTGTGTTAACCATCACCTCCATCCCCGCCCTTGTGAGACAGAAAGGCTCTTCCATTTACAGCAGATGTTGCCTATATCATGATGATGGTGTTGAGGAACACACGAGATCCTGATAACCTCTTACCTAAGCATTCAAGCTCTGCAGAGAAGGATTCTTCTTCTTTTTAAACACCCTAAGTCCCTCCAAATACCAAACAGACAACAAAAAACCTGCCGATGTCATCTGATTGCATCACCCCGTCTCTCTCCAGGACTCAAAGGCATGTCTCCAAATAGCTATTAGCTTTGCAAAGCAAAACAGATGTTCCCTAACACCCAAATCCCGGCCGCCTGCGAGGTGCCGATCGGCTGCAGCACCAAGGAGCGGCTGGACCGGGGCTGTGTCTGCGCATCTGTGCTGCGGAAGGGAGAGGGATGGGAGACGTGCTCCCAATACCCAAACGCCTCTGCCAGCCCCGCGCTGCCTTTCTCCATCCGAACCCGCTCGACACACCCAAAGGCAGCGACAAAAAAGAAACCCAAGCCAAAACCCGGGGATGCGGCAGGCAAAGCGCCTATTTCCCGGATGAATGCAGCCAAGAAGCCGCTGTGCCCAGGTAGCTGCCGCATCCCCGCGGAGAGCCGTGCCCGGCGGGAGCCCACCTACCTGCTTCTCCTCTGCGGGGCGGCGCGGCCAGGGCGGGATGCCCGCGGCGGGGACCGGCAGCGGGGAGAGAAAAGGAGAGAGAGTGAGGCGAGAGGGACGCGCCGGGCCGCGGGGCGGAGCGGCCGCGCGTCCCCGCCGCCTCACCTGGGTTGACCAGCTTGCTCTTGTACCGCATGCTCGTGCTCATGGTGCCTCCCCGGAGCGACAGCCGTGCCCGTGTGTGCGCGGGTGGGTGGGGGACGGAGGGAGTGCGAGNCCCGCCCCGGGCCCGCCCCCGCCGGGTGACAGCCGGGCCGGGGGCTGCCGGAGCCGGGCAGGGCAGCGGGACCCGCCGGCAGAAGCACCGCAGCGCTCTCCCCTCCAGCCCCGGCCCGTGCCAGCGGCTGCCGAACGCAGCCCCGGGCCGCGGTGATGTGCAGGAACAATCCCCCCGCAGCCACCCGGACCCGGGCAGGCTACACCTCCCTGAAGGTTTAAACACTATAAAAGGCAGCACTCCCTGCTCTCGAACAGAGACACAGCAGCGAGAAGGAGGAATACAATATTTAAAAAAAAAAAAAAATACAAAACCCAAACACAAATGGAATAAATAGGAAATGTGTTTCCAGATTTAGCATCTCAAAATACAGTGGGAAGTCCTGAATCATACTGCAACCATGCTGTGTGAAGTAGGAATGTGTGCTCTGTTTCCATTAAAAAATTTTAAAGAGGTTATATGGAAAGTTATTTTAGGTAAAAGCTGTCAGCATAACTCTTGAAGACAAGGCAAGAGAGAACTTAAATGAAAAGCAGCAGTTGCACATGACATGAGAACAGCTCACAGAAAACTCAACAGTAGAGAAGGAAGGAGAATGGGGTGTGAAGACTAAGGACAACCAGATCCTTCCCCTGACTTCCATGGCTGCAGGGAGGGGTCATGTCTTCCCCATTTCAAGGACAGGCAAATTATCAGACTCGAAACTCTTCTGAATACAGGACAGGATAAGCTTGGCAGGGTGATGGCTCCATAACTGAAGGGCACTGCCCTGCCTGGGAACAAATCTGACACCCATGCCACAATACCAGCTTTTCAAATCCTTGTAGTCATCACAGCATTTATCTTGGCATTTCTTCCACCTTCTCATTCAAAACATCCCTCATAACCAAACAAGGAGACACTTCCAAGGCCTGGCAATCCGAGGCACAGACATTTTAAAACCGCATTAGCTCATCCTGAGTTGACTTTTAGCCATTGATTCAAGGCATCAGAAAAAAATAAATCAGGTAATTGTCAGCAAATTTCCTTGTTTTTAAATGCTAGAGAGCCACAGACCATTAGAGACTCTGCATCACAATTAAAGGCACCAACAAGCCAATCAGCCTTTCATGAGTTGTTTTATAGTCTGCCACAGTGTTTTAAAACTAATGACGACTGAAAGGACTGCAGTCAAATGCTCTTTGATCCTGCTGAACAGTCATTAAAAAAGTTACATGTGGGCACTTTGTCCCAGTGCTGGAAAATGTCAGCCTGGAGAAGGCCAGGATGCAATTCAGAGAAAGGGACTTGTCTTCCAAGGCCCTGGCACTGCCAACACCTATGGGAGTGGAAATGCAAAGTCAGAAAGCAGGCTCTAGCCAGTGTCCTCTATCCAGAGAGCTCCACAGTACAAAGACTTGGCTTAACACCTACATATTCTCCCAGTAAGCTGCTAAGTATTTTAACAAAACCAAGTTCAAATGTAACTGAAAACTAACATCAGTTAACATCAAAGAAGTGGCAGAAAGCATAAAAAAATAAAACTACATTGAAAGGAAAGTACTCACTTATGGAATCAGCAGCTCTGCAAGCCCTTCTTGGACAATTATTGAAATACATCTCAAATTTTGAGCCAAAATACTCCATCTGGAATCCACAAACCCAAAGAAAGTACAGACTATCAATCGGTACTCAGTATCCCCTAGTAAAAATCTTTTCACTGAGGCTTCCCACAAAAGAACTGTGACAGTGACTTTAGGTGCCTTGCTTTAAAGAGAGAGAAGAAACCCGTTTTTAATAAAATTAAAGACTAGATGCTGTTGATAGTCTGCCTCCCCATTGTCCTAGCTGGTTTAGAAAGACGAAGCTTTCATGCCACCTTTGCTCAGAGAGCTAATCCAGCTTGTAACTAATGTCTCCAGCAGAAGTCTGGGTTTCTCAGGAGGGGTGTGGCCGTCCTGACTTTCACAAGCACAAAATTAAGCACATAATTAAAAGGCTTGCAAAATATGATACAAAATCCTGGAAGAAAAACAACAAGAAAGGTGCAAATAAGAGCACACAAATGATGAGAGAAAGTCTGCCATTAAATCTCTCACCTCAGCCCTCTGGACAGACATGGTTAAATTCAAATCTTCATAAAAACAGCAGAAAATTTGTGTGAATGTAAATCCGTCACTCCATTTCTTCTTTCAACTTCGTTATAGCAGCCACTGAAGTAATAATGTAACATCCATTTTATGCAATTCAACTCCAAACAACCCAAATATGCATCCCTGCGATGCCAATCATCTGTGAATCCTGATTAAACACTCATTGCTAGACAGCAAAATTAGGGGTAATCATTACATGAAAGACACCCCAATTTAGGACAGAAGACAAAGTGTCTCAATCCCCTATTTGGAAAGTAATTTACACCTGTGCATATATAAAACACACAAGACTACAAAAGCATGCAGAAGAGAGCTATAACTCAGCAATGACAAAGGAAATAGCAACATTCATGAACTTATAAAGCAAGATGTGTGATCAGATTTTCCAAGATATTCACCCACCTAAAGACATCAGTAGATGCCTAATGAACTTTGGAAAAAAAGTGGATGTGAAGCCCTGCTGCCTAACTTATAGGTAAAACACTTTTAAAGTTGTTTTAAAATGAAATCAAAACAGTTTGCAGGTAGACAAATTTTAGAAAACACCTTCATACCCCAGGGTAAACATGACAATTCCTTTGAATATGCACTGTGCACAACGCCATTACAGCATTTCATACATTAGCTTGAAAAGACAAAATAAAATAAAAAACCAAAAAACACCCCAAAAAGAAAATCAACAATTTTCCACATTCATACAATTTATTACAAAACTTCAATGAAAAGTAGTGCTATGGTATATATAAAAATTCAGTACATGCCATCGCTCAGCTGACAGATAGAAATGCCTGTGACAAATTTTTGCCATCAATACTTGAGACCTGAAGCCAAACCTCCAGAGGCATCCACACAAGTTGTTGGTGTGTGGAGTGTTTATGGTGTGTTAAGGCACAGCGATTTAGAAAAGTCAGCTTTTTCAAATCACTGGTGAATCATCGGCGTTTCCTACATCTCCTCATACATCACACAAATGCAAATCACCAGAGACGAAGCTTCAAATGCAACAAAAGCACAGAGGAAGTTCTGAAAAACTGATACAATACATGATAACCTAAAATGGCAGGTGAAAGTTATAATACTGTGCAAACACACATACGTTTACTGTAAACAGGCCACAAAGTCTTAGTATTAACCACGAAACCGTTCAGAACAACCTAGCAGACAAATGATTAATTCCTTAAACCCACCACAATGACTAGTCCAAACAGTGTACTCTTGGCAGTTTCTGAATAAAAAGGTATAGGAAGGATAATAAAACCACATTGGTAAGTATGAAGACAGTGTTACCAGGAGAATCAAAAAAGATACACTATAAGTTGAATAACATTGAGTATATAAACCAAGCAGTTTTACAACACGATCTTCAGACTTTGTGTTTGTTTTAACGCAGGTCTTGGTCTGTGGCATCCAGCTTTTGCATTTGAACGTTACCACTCGGGCAAAGAAAAGAGAGCACCCATCCACTTAGAGAACCGTATGCTGCTGGGAACAAAAGTGGAAAACAGAGCATTAGAAAGGACAAACTCTGGGCACTGTCAGAGCATTGGGGGCAGTCGGAGCCCCTCCGAGCAAAGCAGCACAATCCAGGGAATAGGGAGTTTCAGTTCCTGCATCTCAACCAGATCAGCTGAGCAGTTTGGTCCCAAATATTTATCACAAATGTCTAATAAGAGCTTATAAATGAGAATTTATTTTTAGCTACATAGTTTCTTAGGCACCCACACTCCCCCTCAGCCTGCAAGAACACAAGAAGCACGTTACAGCTCTTCTCAGCAGTCCTGCACACAACACATCAACCTTGGCCTGTTCTGTGAAGCATTATTGCTGCTGAGGGAAACAAACCACTCAGCTAAACGGGGCTAGCAGTAGGCAGCAAGTTCGACATCATGCACCAACACTGCTAAAGTAAAGCAGGAAAGCAGACATTTTTTCAAGCATTCATACAGCACTGTTCCTGTGGCTGAAAAAAAAGGGATACCGGTCTGTAATTTCAAAAATAACTCTCAGTTTTGGATATTTCTACAGTTACTTGCCAATCAAAAAGGCTGCTACAAAGAAAGCAGAATCCCAGCTTTCCCTGAAAGTTGGATCCTGCTTAAGAAGTTGTGTCAGATTTGGAACTCAGGGGAAAGACCTCGAATTCTCCAGTCCCAAAAATACTCATTCCTGACAGGAAAAAATAGCTTCATCTAAATGCTCATCTGGATGGAAAAATAGAAATATCCTAGAAAACACTGTTGTGCCAACTTATTTGTAAAATACAGTGTAACGCTCATCCAGACTACAGTGGGGATAATGCTTTGCTCTTTGCCATTCTCACTGTGGGAATCCTGTTCAATACACAATTCCTTCTCATTTTAAGGAGCCCATCACCTCTAATAACAACTAAAACAAGCAAGCTAGCAATAAGGCTTTAACGCCAGAGTTCATAAATTGCTAACCAAATTCAATATTCAAATTCAAAATTAACCTCTTGTGCTACACTGCTACTTCGAATTTGAAAGGGAAACTTGATTTGTGCCACTGCCTGCCCAACCCTAATCTCTTACAGCGATACCTCAAGAAGAAACTGTAACTCATGTTTCAGACTCACAAAAAGACTGGAATTTCCAATAAACATGAAGGTTGGGTTCTAAGCACAGCTGTGCATTTATGTTAGCAGCATTAGCTACATGATACCCACATTTTATCAGCTCATAGAACACACTTAGGCAAAGTGTGTTTGTGCAGTTTTAATGCGGATTCATTTCACTGCTCTTTCTTCCTCATCTCCTTGTAAGGCAGTATTTTACAACACAATTAGGTTGATACTATTCTTGACAAGTTTGACCTCCAGCTTTACTAGACGAACCTTGTAGTCCCCCATGCTCACTTCACCAACACATAGAGTTAGCAAATGCCTCCATCTGCAATGTGAGTTCATACCATCATTTAACAAAAGAGGGTATTTCTCCAGTGTGCCATTAAAACAGAACTCTCTCAGTAAATAGCATAACTAGCAAGTACTGTATACACCTGCACCCTGATCATGTGGTCACATAGCTCAGAATCCTGTATTTGTAAAGATTTTGAAAACCTTGTAAAGGAAATGGGTTTGCCTCCCCCTCAGCTCTTACAAGAACCCCACTACAATGCAGGGCGACTTGACACCTCTATGTGTTCACTTCTGAATTCCCAATGAGAGAAATTTGCTTTATAAGCAGCTGCACTTTCTCACTCACTTAAATTGTTTTTCTTCAAATAGCACCCATTTTATGTTATAACTACAGCCCTTTGTGTGTCCCATCGACAGCAAGAACTTTGAGAAATGGCATCTTTCCAAAAGGCAGAGGAGTACTGGATGATACCAGTGCCCTGCTGTAGGTTTTGACTCATTTTGTCATCGCACCCCAAACATTTTGGTTTTCTGCTGTTTCAGTCACCCTCTGTTGACTTCACTGCTTCAAGTTTGTTCCCTTTCCTTTGCTACTCTAGCAAGACCTCATACTTCCCCACAGCAAACATCATCAGCCGAGTTCAGAGTAAGTTATAAAACTGACCTTTGAACTGATTTCCAATACTCATCAGTTAAATATGTTAATAGGGCTGATAACCACAGAGGCACATCTACATACCAGGATCCAAGCTTCAAAACTATCAGAAATGTTCCTCTGTTTCTTGGCAAAAAGTAGCCTTGACACATTTTCAGGTTCCCCATGATCCCATACAATTTCCAACAGAGGTCTATTCTTTAAGGGTGAAGAAACTTGTGCAAGCCCACCAATGCAGGGTTTGCTGAACAACTCCACAGTCAGAAGAGAGGAGAGCTGGACACTGACAGCACTCTCCTGGTCTAGCTTCTAGCCAGAGAAACATCCACTGGCAGTGCCAGGCAGTTGCTCCAAATACTACAAATTTGCCCAAGCTTCACATTCTCTAGGCTCTCAATTTCAGCTGCCAAAAAACTACAGCATCATCTCTGCTGCCTCAAATGACATTTCTCATCAGATCAATTCAGCATTCAGCAGCATCATTTTAGAAGGCTGGTTGCTATGACAGTGCTTTGTGTTGTTCTGTTAAATGATGTCAATTCATTGGTAGAAAGAAGAAGCTGTTTGGTGTCTTTAGCACTGCTCTTATCAAGAACCAGAACAGTGTTAATGTGCTCAGGAGGCTTTAAAATACTTGTGGAAATCACAAGCTATACTAAAAGAATTTTCAACATCCTACAGATATTTTAAGTGCAAGATGCTTGGGTTTCTTTTTGGTCTGAACATATTTCCCTAACTATAACTACATTTCCAGATGGCTATATTAGCGTTCCACAGCCTGGCTTCTGTTACTGATTTGTCCCAGTATGATCCTGAAACTGAGTGAAGACAGACAAACCAGATTTGTAAGAATAACAACAGGAAAACAGATTGCAAAGAGAAACAGAGAAGCAAAGGGAAGAAACATCAACTAATAACCATTTCACTTGGTACAATTATTCCAGCTTTTCATAACAATTGCTCATCTGAGATGGACAAGTTCAGAAATTAGTAAATGTGCTATTGGAGTTACTGCAGGCTTATTTCAAAAGCATTTCATATTTGAGCACCCAAATAAAATTAAACCTGTTTTAGGTTTTGGTGCCTTCTTCCACCTTTCCATCTTTCTCTTCAATCCTTCATGTGAAGGACCAATAAGCTCCTACACTTTACAGCAGTATCTTGTGTTTTACAAAGAAAAAAAAAATCTGAGGAAGATTAGTAAGGTGAGTATATCAAAAGTCAGGGTAAAAAAATTGTCACTGCTTATTCTAAGAATATTCTGGTGTCTAGCTGTGCTCTCATTGCCTGCTCCACCTGCACTGGTTGCACACAGAAGCTATTAAATGTTTAGAGGAAAGAGACAAAAGTGTAGCTCAACACATCTTTGTTAGGGCTGCACTCAAAAGATCTTAATCACCATAATCTGTTCTCACAGGCTTTTGTCAGAAACTGCAGTTGGAAACAGGAATGACCAGTGGGCCAAAATCATCTTCCTTTCCTACCTCTAACCCAGTCCCCACCAGTACCCATCTTCATTCCCTTTCAGGATTCTACTTCTCCACAGCAAGAAATCTGTCCACCCTCTTTGGAAACTTTGAACTGTGTTTAATCTTTGTCTCTTTCACTCCCTTTATTCTTTTACTCCAGCCTTGAAAGTAAAGGAAACTGCTTGAAGTAAATTCTCCCTTTGCTCTTTCCATAAAACCTTTAAAGATGGCCCTATTCAAAAGGGATCAGGCAAACCAGACCTTCCAGTCATCCCATCTGTGTAGCACCTTCTGGTAACACAGACTTGTCAGTCTTTTTGGCAAAGTTTAGCACTTTTTAATCATTTAGTCATGCAATGCTCCTCCTGGAACACCCCAAAGCATTCAGCAATCTCCTCCCCACCCCAAAATACATCTGAAATCAGAAGTGGGTATTTCACATATTTGGATATTAACACATTTCATTACCCTACTGTTTATTCTCCAGCTCTTACCTATGAAAGTCTTCATACCATACCCCACCCCTCTTTTCCCAAAATACCTGAAAACATCTTTATATCTGTGCTTTATGTAGGGGAAAATATTTTAAGGAACTTTTGAAGAAAACACAAAAATTAGGCATGTATCCAAAATAAAAAGAGTGAAAATACTAATTTTTACATAAACTCTGTGTTTATACAGTCACATATTTTTCTCAGCACAAGGTAAGGGTGCAAAAGAGCAACGGGAGGAGAGACTGCTTTCAGCAGCCCAGGTGATCCTTTAAAGTTCTTGTAAAACTAGAACCTGAGAGATGTTCAAGATAAACTGAGATAGAACAAAAAGATTAATACCAACAACATTTAAATTTGTTGGCAGTTTGGTTCTGTTAACCCCTGTGTTAATTACAAGTTTCCTGGTTTCTCTAGAAATAGCGAGTTCAGTAAAATACAGCAAATAAATCTGATGGGAATGGTGGAGGTTGAACTCATCACTCCTCCTAAGCTGCAAAGTCAGCTAACATGCATGAGAGAAACTTCCCTAAGGCTAAGCTCTGGATGAGGATTCCCTTCATTATGCTGCCAGGATCACACAGCAACACCCTGGTTGAGGGGGACTGCATCTGCAGTTCTGACTGTGCATACTGGCCAACAAACTACACTAAAAATCAATCAATCTCTCTATCTCTCTCTCTCTTTCTCTCAAGGGTAACAAAACCAGAAGTTCAAAAGTCTTTCTTGAAAGCAATGTGTCAAACATGATTTCCACAGCAGCTGCAGAAACGTAGCTTAGCAAATTCCAAAGTAACAGCAGGACCTCCATGTATGAGGATCTCATTCAAATCCTTCTCAAAATCATCCATACTCAGTATTTCAGCCCAATTAACTTGACCTCAAGATTTAGTTCAAATCACAACAAGATCATGGGAACACTCAGTTAAATCTGCAAAGTCTCCTGCTTAACACACAGAGTGGTCCAAGCTGCACTCCAGATCAGCAGTGTGAGGTGTCTACAGAACATTTCCCTTGGACAGACAGGAGCATGCTCAGAACCCTGTTTACTTATGTAGCCATGGCTGCAAATTCAGCCTGGGACAAACCATGCTCCAGTTCCTTTTTATAAAGGCCATATCCAGTATTTCCAGAAGCTGTGAAACACAGGGGATCTGGGGCCATTTCTGGCTAACCATTAGTGGGAATACTACATCCCATCAGCCCTCAGATACTGATTTCACAGCATTTAGGAACTGGAGAAACAGCTTTGAATATATTTGTACCCCTTGCCATCCTCTGCTCTGCCAACAACTGTGGACAAGGTTAGATTTATGGTGGTTTTTTCTTACTATCAGCTTTAAGGTGTCATGTAATTAAACATGATTTCTAACTCCTACAAAGAACTGAGCTCCTTAGCAAAAAACAGTAACAATCATTTACACTAAAAAAGCTTTCCTGCCTCAAATAACCATTTCCACAAGTGGTCAGAATTTGGCCATATGACAACAAAGTCACTGCGAAAACTTGGAACCTTCAATTCAGACTATAATATTTAACAATATTGAACAGGTTGCAAAATGACCAGCTCCTGTCTGGGGAACGAGAGCTTTCTGTGAGACACTGCTATCACACACGCCGTGTGGTCAGCCACAAAATTATCCTCAGTGTTTAGATCTCCAGCTCTGGGAAAACATATCTTAGTATGGAAGTTGGAAGACATGATGTGAAGACTCCTCTGTGTGCTACAGTTGAAACTGTGACAGTAAGAAACCTGAGACTGAATTACTTATTTCCCCTTAAGTACTTTACTCAAAGATAACAGTGCACATACCAGCAAAACCATCAACTTCTGCTTGAGTGAGAATCCAGTGAATAAGTTTATTTCTTAATTATTTTTTTCTTCTTTTTATGTAAACAGGAAGACTGAAGGTTCAAATAAAGGCAACAAAAAAATCTCCTTATTTTAGGCTTGGAATGTTGGCAGCTGACACAAGGTCATAAGGGATAATATAATCCATTTTATTCAAGCTTTACATTCCACAAGACCAGCAATCAACTAGAGTATTAAACTGAAGTATTAAGCAACAAGACTCCTCATATCCTTCCATTTTTTGTTCTTGCATTTAAAGGATGAATTCTACCAGAAGAAAGAATGAGTATGTGCCACACAAATTTTTTTCTTCACTCACTCTGATCCCCCCAATACATCACACATATCATCAAGGGAGTCTGTATTCAGCACACCTGACCAAAGTCATCTGGCTCTTTGAGAAAACTGTTAAAAACTCAGCAGCCTACATGCCCCAAAACACTCTAACTTTTGTTTATATACCAATTAACTTTCTGGGCAGCTTGTGCTAACAGAACCAAAGCCTGATGATCCAAAAATAAGGCACTGAAGAGAAGGATTTACAGGTCTTAAAAACAGCTGAAAAGGTAACATTGGCACATATCTTTTCTAGTCTACTCATGACATCACCTTTTTTTCCTGTTAAGTACTGTAAATGCAAGTCCAAAGTGCAAAATTAACAATAATCACTGCCAAAATCTTATGTAAGAGGTGAAAACAAGTCAGAAAAGCAATACCTGATGCATCCAGATGTTAAGCACCTTAGTCATCACCAGGCTTCATCCTCATTTGGGCTTGCATCTGGGCAATCATCTCCTGCATGCGGCGCAGCTGGAAGAGAAAGACACCCAAATGTTTACAACAATTTCATGAGAAGCCCAAAAATCCAGGAAACCTTAAAACTTTTTCTTCCACGGTAGGACACAGATCCTATTTTCCTCTTCACAAACTGGAAATGTTCAAAAATTCACATAACTGAATACTTTGGTTTTCCCATCTCATATTCTTCAATTCAGTTCATCTAACTTTAAAAAGATTTTTAAGAATACTTATAATGAAAATTAAGCACTGGAGTCCAAATCTTTTGAAGCCAGCTACGTTTTCAGACTTGTGAGTCAACATTTAATCCATAATAAGGAAAGCAGGTCCTTTAGGTGTGCACAGAGCTACACCTGAGAGAGCTGAAGCAGCTTTGTTCTGATAGAGGTGCTCAAAGCACAATATCAGGTAGCAACACTCATCCTGTGACTATCAGAGAACTCTGCAAACTTTTAGCAGCAGAAACAGCCAAACACGAAGACAAGATTTAAAAGGTATTTCAAAAGAGAAAAGAAAGATGTTTATAAAATTTGGAAAGCCAGACTAAACATATTAAGCAGCAATATTTTTTACATCTAAACAATTACTTTTCCTGGAAAAAACTGTTTTCTTAAGGCATTTTCTTATAACACTTAAAAGTTAGTTTCCATCTCATAAAAGGCCAGTTATATACAATGTATAATGCTTTGCTGCTGGTTGTTTTTTCCAAAAAAAAAAAAAAAATAATTGGAACAAATGTTCCTAAGAAAGAGGAAAGAACACTAATATGGATTTTCAAAGTATACATGCAAATATCTCTAATTTGCTTTACAAATGACTGGGTACTTCCTTCCAAATGCAGGTGGGGAAGCTCCACACACAGAACTACAAGTGCCCCATTTTACAAAGTGGGAAGGAAATAGTCTGCTATTTCCATGCACACTGTATAACCTATGAGTCCATCTCAAACCAGAGATCATGTAAAAATCTGAGGCTTGTATAGCAAGTTCTCTTTTTCTTAATTATGCAGAAAACTGCTTTAATTTATTTTTGAGGGGGAACTAACTGAAAAAGCACTATGTCTAAACAATTATACTGTATTTTCATCCAGTCAGCCACATTAACTATTGTGATACTTGTTACTCCACCACGTTCAATACAAAAGAACCTGAGACAAATGCTTGAATAAATGCATGTGGTGTTGAGCTGCCATTTGGTTTTGTTAAAAAAAACCAAAGAAAAACCCAAAAAAAACAAACTGAAAGAAACATCACAGAACAAGAAAAATTAACTGCAGGTGCCTGTATCACTTTTTCTTGCCTGTTCTCAGATACAGATTTAGGAAAGAGTAAGATACTGAAGATAAACTAAAGAGTAAAAAAGATTGCAGCACAGCCAGCAGCAACAGAGCTTGCCTAAAACCAGCTGGCTTATGTACTTATCCTCTTGCTGCAGCAGCACAGGGCTCAGGAGAGGCTAATTCAGGTTCCTGTGACTGCTGCAGAGATGCCCTCTGACAAAAGGAGATCACACAGGAACAGCATGAGATACAGCTGGGAGGATTATTATAAACCCATCTACATCTTTCTGCTAAATACTTAAAACAAAAAGCTTCTGATCAAGAAGATGGCATAACGTTGCGGGAAGGGGGAAAAAAAAGCAGAAAGTTCCTGAAATGAGTGTTGCATTGATTTCATTATATAAGAAAAAAGAAAAGCTTCAAAGATCAACTTGTAAAAATGTAAGACACCTGGTCTTTTGAACTGCCTCTCTGCAGATTTACCATCAGAATAAAACTAGCTTTTTGGAAGCTCTCCTACTTGAGCTTTCCCAAGAGCACTCCAAGCTGAGCCATGAAACACTCCTGAAATAGAAACCATTCAGTAATCACAGGGAGATACTGCTGCACATGTATTATGGTGATTGCTCAAATGCAGAATTCTGCTAATAGCCAACATCATATTAAGACTTAAATACAGCATTGAGAATTGCATTTTCTTAACTTCAACTGATAAAAATACGGCCATAGCACAAAATAAATCAGATGCTGCATATGACACAAATACAAGGTAGCACAAAAGTCCCAGGAGACCTACTCTGCTCTAACGTTAAGATTGTTAAGATTTATCTTTTCCATTCTCATGTGGTGTTTTTGAGACCTACTGGTGAAGTTTCAGTCTTTTCCATTAGGTAAGTTTCTGAAGCTATTTTAGAATAATTCAGTAGAAAAACTTCCAGGCACAAGGCCTGTGAAAAAAACTAGGCATATTGCTGTAAAATTAAAAAAAGAGAATCAAGCTGTATTGTGCCCAAGTGGTAACCATGCCAGTCTCTTCAACAATTCCTCTTCGAGTAGAGGACAGGACACAAGAGCTGTCCCTCCACATTACAGTACAAACCAAAACCAGCTCATGTTCACCTTACTGGACCTACTGGATAGACAGAAAAAACCTCTGCTCTTAATAAAGGAGAACGTAATAAAAAAAAAAATCACACTAAAGACTGAAATTGATGTCATGCCAACATCTGTATTCCCTTTGCCGCTGGGGACTGCAAGCATCAAGGGCAGAAAATGACTTTGATCTTGCTCGGCAGCAAGTCCTCTCACTTGCAAGAGCAGCACTGATATATTTGTGTTCATCCCCTAAAGAACGGATGCTACAACATGACAGCATAGGGACAATGCACATCATGAAAAGGAAGCCAGCAAACAATGTTTGGAAATCTGTTACAACAAATAATTCCTGTGAATTCTCAGATAACAAAAGGCAAAAGAATAAACTTAACCTCGGTGTAAATGCCTCTTAGTTTACTTATGTCAGGTCTACAATTTAGTTCAAATGATCATGTAACTACTGCAGCAAAACAGAAAGGAAACAAACATTTAAAACGAGAGCTAAGGTTACAGAGTTACAAGTGAACCATACATCTCGTTCATAGCTCCCACGCCCTTAACAGAAACCACAGATACACAACTCTGCTGTACCTCCAGGATTTCACCACAATACCAACAAATACTGTTCCTGTTTAAACAACGCCAACGGCTTCTCAGTGACCAGCATGCAGGTATCACAGGAGGAGAAATATTAAGAAACAAACAGTATTTACTTCCCACTGGTATGTTTCCCCTCTGCCAAGTCTGATTATTTCTGCCCATGCCTTTACATTAGAAAGGTGTAAGTGAAGAGGCTGCAAGAACAGGGCAAGATGGAAAACTGGAGACAGTGGATTTTTCTAGTGAATGTTCCCGTAAGAGTTCTTTTGATTGCAAATACTTCCAATACCAAAGAACACAAATAATTTTGTTAACTGAAGACAAGAAAAATACTCCTGACAAATTGGAAATGGGGCTACTATTGAGATAAATGTCTTCCATAGGACATGCTGACAAAGAGCAGAAGTCACTCTGGCCACAGCCATTGCAGTACAAGAGCAGTATGCACTGTTCCTTCAAAAAACAGCTCAAAAGGACCAAAAAAAAAAAGCAATTACTCAAAAAAAAAAAGTTTTTACATTATAATTCCTCAGGGATTCCCATTGCTAATTGGTTACTAATGGTTTTCTTCTTAGGAAGTCTCCAGGATTAAGACTGCACACTTCACAGGGCAAGGCTGAAGCATTCTGCCCCCTGCACTGGGCAGTAACATCCTACAAAATAAATTAAACTTCAGACCTGTTTTTATTTCCCTAAGGTCTGCCGGTCTTCAGCAGCAGCCATGCTGTCTCTTCCCATAAAAGTTTTCCCCTTACCTTTCAATACAATGCTTTCCCAAACCCCCACAGCAGCAGTTACTTGCACACGTTGGTCACGTCCTCACTCCCCACGGGGCCACCGCTGGCCCCCAGCCTGGCAGCCCCCACTGCTGTTCCCCCTCCTGCCTCCCACACTAACCCAGGGCTCTTTATCTCATCTGCCAAAGGGTTACACACGTTCAGAAAGGGGAAGGAGAGAGAGAAAACAATTTCAACATCGTATCATTCTACTATATACAGCCCACTGCTGACCAACTCCACTGAAAACAGCGGCGTGGAGAGATTGGCCCAAAGTCTCAGGGTAGCTCACTAGAGAAACCAGAGGAGTTTATTCCTTGCTGTTTTCATGTAATCACAGCCCTAACATTTTTCTGGAAGTGCTACCTCTCAAAACTTTGAAAGGTTTTTATTAACAAGATGTTTTCAGAGTAGGAGAAATATGGCACAAAACTACAAACTGAGTTTGTGTCCACTTACACTAGAACATCAAAATAATCTGTTCTGTATCATATTTACAGAAAGGAACAAGAATATCTTTACGCCTCTTTTCATTTTCTGGCTCTTAAAAGCAGGTCATCACTTGCAAATGAGCAAAAGCACAACCAGACTGAGCAATAAATCCAAAATGACAGATTAGCAATTCCAAATTGGCTGAACTGGGGACCACATCCTTTGGCATAATAAAAGACCATTTAGCAAAAGTGATGCCTTGATAAAGATGATCCTGGCACTAGTTCAAGCATTCATTCCTTCCAAGGTTATATAAACCTCACAAAACTGTAAATAGAACATCAAGCACCGTTACTGATGGGAATGCAGAACAGGAGGGGAAATGGGTATTTGTTTTCTCTGTGAAGGCCATGGAATGCAAGCCCATTTCCTCTGTGCCTCTTTCCTCCACAGATTTTTCCCAGTCTGAACCTTAGGGATGATTTGGAGATGAAGGGACTTCATACCAGCTTATCTACAGAAGATTCAGCAAAGCCTCTTGATCTCTTTGGAACAATAGAATGCAGAAGTTAAAAATATATTTGTTTTTTCAAGTTCTAACCTAATCCCCTGCAACTTCAGCAGCAATTATTCAGAGATGATTAGCCCCAGAGGAAACTTCCAAAGACTGTCCCCTGAGAAATTCAAAATTTCATCCCTTTAGCCATGTTATATAAAAGGCACATAACATATTTATACACTGGTCTATTTTGACCACTCTGTGTCAATGCATAAATAGAAATTTTATATATACATATATACATGTAATGTGCCTGTCATATCAACAGTTTCCAGGGAAAATATTTATAGGAGACTTTTTTCAGACATAAGTCTTAAAACAAATAGTTCTACAAGGATACCCAAGATTCTACTTAACTACTAGGCCACGTACAATTTCCATAGTTCAAGTAACAGGAGAAACAGTAATGACTTAAATTCTCTAAGTCTACTTGTCTGCTTGGAAGCATTAAGGAAAAAAAAAGAAAAACAAAAACCATTTTCAAAAAATGCTCTTGACATTTTCAAAGTATCCAGTACTGCTGGCTGTCAGCTGATGGGCCACTGTGGCTTTGCACATGCCCCAGTAAATGGGAGGCAGTTAATTTGTGTACAGAACACTTGCAGAAGTTCCACTCTTGTACGTGCACAGCCATCGAGTGTGCTTATGCTGCTGAAATGAAGTTATATAGTGATAAATATGCAGCTCACTCAATCTCCAGTAATTCCTAGTGTTAACTACTAATTATGGTGATAATCAGCTGCTTCTGCATTTCCTTTTAGGAAAATTTTTTGCTATTTATATCAACATGCCAGGGTTAGCCAATAGCTAACCAAGGTTAGCTATTTTTAAATATGGATGCTATAAGGGAAAAACGAAATGCACAGACCAAAGTAAATTTCAAAAATTTCCATGTATGGGAGTCAATCTTCCACCTCAGAAACACACAAAACTGCTTGTAGTTTTTTATTTCTTATTCCAAATCACTGCACATATGCAATGATCTTTCCAATCATGCTTTCCTGCAATTATGGATGTGGATCCAAGCTGAATTGGATAAAAGAAGGATAAAGAGAAAAAAACCCACTATCTTACAATTGGCAGCAAGTCTTCAGTTTTCACACTGCAATTAGTATGAGCACTGGCAGCATGCTGCTAGAATTTAAACACCAGGCTAAAAATTTCTGAGTCTTTACAACTTGAACATAAAAATACTAAGTTAAAAGGCCTAGCAATAACTTCGAAACAGAGTGAGAAATCAGAGTTTGAAAACACCAAATCCATAAATTGACAGGTGCAACAAAAATACTATGATTTAAGCCAAGGTTAAGATGAAAAAACTTATCTATTAAGTGTATTATGGGATTTTTAAGACTCAAGAGCCTATTTCTACTCCATAGCCACAAGACATAAGAATAAATTTACTGGTAACGTGCTTGCAGTAAGCACATGCACATCTGAAATGACATTAGACTGTCAGTCTATCCCACCACAGTATGCTTAAGGCAGCATATGTAGCTGACAAACATAAATTGATTTCAATACTTAAAATAGCAAATATCCTTATGGAAAATTAGCACCCAACCAGGAAGTGATAAACATTCTGCCTACAACCAAGAGTGCACACACTACCCACCACCCACAATGCAAGTGACTATAAACAAACCATTGTAAGGGCAACTCGTATGTTCAGGTTAGGTCTGTCAATTTGCACAACTCCAATCCTACCTGCCACAGGCAGTAGCTGATGCAGAAAACTGAAATTGGAACATAGCATGTTATATCAAAGAACAAGTTGTAGAAAGTCCCTCTTACCTCAGCCTCTTTCTGCTGGAGGATTCTATCCTTGTCTACCACTTCCTCTTCGACAGGCCTATTGAAGAAAAGAACACATTGATAGTATAAAATACAGAAGTAAAAATCTCCAAGAACAGATTCAAGACTCATATTTCAATTAATATAATATCAACAAAATCTACATGCTTCCGCACAGGGAAAATTAAGACTTTTTTAAATCATGCTTCCCTTTTGTAAAAGGCCATCTTTACCTCACAGACTCCTGCTATTCACTGTCCATTTCTTAAACTGTGATTTCTTTACTGCTATATGGATCTTTAATGAAGAGATTTCCTCCACTATCTATCCACGGTACAAAAATCAACCACTAAAAAGCTGTGTAGGCTATATCCTCTCTTCTTTAACATCAAAATGCTTTGCTGACTACTTAAAGAACAAGTGGAGTGTGGACAAGAGTAAGTTGCTATCCAAAAAGATGCAGCAAAGGTAGATAGATGTGGATTTTTTGCATGAAGTTGCCAACGACAACCTTGCCAAGAATTTAAAAAGAGATAATAAACTCCGTAAAAACACACAAATTATCAGAAAAGATTGTTAAACTTCTCTCTTTAGCTATATATGAAGGAGCAAGAGAAGCAACACCTTCCTAAGCAGACAGAGACTGGGGCCTATTTAAATGTGCCCACTAGTGTTCATTTTCTCCAAGCAGACATCATTACATAAAACCTATCTTGCCTGCAGGCATCTTCTTTCTGCACATTCCAATTAAAAGCACAGAGAAAAGGGGAGGGATACAGAACACACAGCTGCTTATAAGCATAGCACTTTGCTATATATTATTCCTCCTCAAGCAGAGCATTTCATACAAATTTCAGAATTCCATAGATTGAAATCTCATCAGAAATAATTGTTTACAGGTGGGATTAGTTAGGAGGAAGAGCAAGTGCCATGTCAGTGGGCAAGGAGGAGCAGCAGAGCCCAGGGGCAGCACTCACTTACTTGCCAGTGCGTTTTAGCCTCTCGGAGCGGAAGTTCTCGTAGTGCAGGTCCTGGGTCACCTCCTGCAGGTCCTGCATGTGCGTTCTAGAACATGCAAAGGGCTATTGAACACTCTGTCATTCTCAGCAAAGCAAAGAAAAATGCCCTTTTCTCTTCTGTTTCTGTTTGATCTAATGGATCTATTTACCGAAAAAGTAAATCCTTACAGACCAAGCCAGCCAGAAAGCCAACCAGAACTCTGCTTTCAAGTTCATTGATCTTTAATTCATTCCTAAGTGCCCGCACCAATATTATTCAAAGACCCAAAATAAGCTGTCCCCCTCTTGAACATTAATTACTTCAGACAAGTTGTTTATACCCGTTTCTGCAGTGTTAAGAACCTTCCAAAGACAGTTATTCAGTTATTCACTTTAATTCCTAAAGTATCTTATTACTCTTAAGTGCTGTCAAATATAATTTGTAACTGGGAACTAGGTGGAGCTGCTCGGCTCGCACAACAGCTGACATTGCTTAACAATTTCCAATTGCCAACAAAAAAAAAGGGAAAACCCGCTTGCTCCCAATGCCCAGCAGAGGGCAATCCCTGCCCAGGGCAGACTGAATTTGGAATGACACAACGGAATTCATTTCCAACAATAGCAAAACATCGTTTTTAAAAATTACTTAAAACCATTTAGGCAGGCAGAATATCCGTGTCGGCTAAAATCGTAATGGGGTGGGGTATCATATTTAACAAAGGATTTCCCATACTGCCAAGAAAATTTCACTTTGCTTTTAGAATACTCCTCACTTTGAAAAGTATTTTAAAAGCTTCTCTGACCCACCAACTGCACCATAACAAAACGTCAGTTGGTATGTAAAGCCATCAAATCAGTTCACTTAAGATATAAAACCATGTGGTGGGTTGGAGTTGAGTTGATTGATGGGCTTTTGGTCCAACTGCGCTGTTGTGATTTTGCATATTTTAACCCGTGGAAGCGCAGGAACTTCCTCTTTTGCCCCAGCTCCCCTGCTAGCAGGTGGGGGTGGCCTCTGGGCCTGTCCCAGGCCGGGGCCTTGGTCCTTTCCCCGGTTTTCGAACCAAACCCGCTGCAAACCATCACATATATCTCGCGACATAAAATATAGAAAATATTCTGAATTCAGAGATCAGAGGATACAGCAGGAAAACAAGCTGCAGGGGGCTGTCACTCTACACTGCCATCAGGGCTAGTTTTAAATTAAGGAATGAACATTGCTATAGGTCTTTAGTCATTGTGGCAGTTACGTCACCACAGGAGATGGGATCATTTTACCATTACTCACACCAGCATTGTGCGCAGCTTGAGGAAATCATTGTGCTCTGGATTTTCAACTTCAACAACTCCCCAGGGATACAGGCGGCCTCTGATTTTTTTCCCCTTCACCTCAATAAGTTGATTGGATCCAATAACAGCGAAGGGAATGCTAGCCTAGTCGAGACAGAGAAAAAACAAGTTACTGGTTTGATTTTTGGCTGGTTAGTTTTTGTATTTTGCTTTGTCTTTCTTTTAAAGAAAGGACAAAGATTCAAGTAACAGGCAGGAGAGGTGGAAAAGAAATGCTGACAAACATTCTCTACTAAAATCCTTTCACATCAGAAAACCAACAAATCCCATTCTAGGCAATGCAACCTCTCCCTATGAGCACCTGTAGCTTTTTTAGGATCGGTTTGTTTGAACAGAGGCACAGAAGGAAATGACGTTTCGCTTTAGGAACACTTGACTGTTGTTCAAGTACAGTTTGGGCATAATGTGTCATCTGACATAACATCATGCATGGAGAACAGCCAACAGAAACATACTTCAGATACAGAGTGAAGTAGCTAGAAAGAGAATTTCAGACACATTCTTCAAACACCTTTGCAAGCACAAAGAGGAAATTACTTCAGTAAAACCTTGATTATCTGCTTTAACCAGAGGCAAGTTGTTAATTAGTACAGCAGCCATAACGCAATCTCTCTCCTTGCTCGCACGTTAAAATGTTTGAGTCAGAAAACAGACTGCAAATAATAGTTCATGGTGAACAGTGGTCTACATTTAAAAGAGAAAAGAAGAGAAAGTCATGACACACTACACTTGGAATTCTGATGAAGCACAGACTGGAATAAAAAGGATTATAATTCAGAGTCAACATACAAAGGAAACTGAAATTTTCTACACATCGTAAAAGGAATAAAGTACCTTTAGGCACATTGTAGAGGGAAGAACTATACCAGCAAAATGATAAACTAGGAGTGAAACTTGCCTTTAAAACTCTAGTCTGTTCTTTAAACTCCTCATCTTCATCAGAATCTGCATCGGGGAGCTGGTAAATCCTAATGCCATGTTCAGAAATCTCATCCAGAACCTGAAAGTTCGCAAAAAAGAAACAGTAACATTTTTATTTCACTTAAGAGGTATTCAGTTAAAAATACATAAAATTGATTTACTAGTCTGACACCAATATTCACCTGACTGAGTGTCCAAACTGCAATATAACACAGTCTTGAAGATTTTTTAAAAGGCACAAAAGACAAATGTATTTTTAGAAAATATAGCAAGTAAATCATTAAGAAGTTCCAGAAGATTTACAAGGCAAATACAGAAGCAAAGTGAGGTTAATATGAAAAAAAAGAGTAAAAGTAACAAGAAGGAATTCATTAGTTACACCATCAAAACCATCCACCCCATGTCACAGTACATTTTTGTGCATTTGATACGTTCAAAAATTTAGAAGATAGTGCCTATTGCCTCTTGAATCAAAAAGATATAAGCTTATTATCTACTTAAACTGCAGAAAGTCCTTAAAAATCAACTAAGAAAAAGACCCTCTTCTTGAACAGTTTTCTTTGTCATTAATGTCTGAGGTTAACATAAAAAATACAGTATCTGTATTCCTGGGCACATTCTTTTCCTAATGAAATCACTGCAGGGGTGAGCAGCCAGCCGAACTCCAGGCCTTTGGCAGTTTCAAAAGGTGGCACACATCAATCCTTTTTCCAAAACCAAAGAGAATGTTTCTGCTGCCACACTACTGAATGTACTTAAGTCAGCTCTTGTCATCAAATGCACTGACAATTACTTTCAGTAAAGGAAGTGTGGTGGTACAAAGCCAGCATGAAGAATGCTGAGATTCCACCACGACTCTCTCCAAAGGGATCTCGGATGTTTCAGCAGAAAAGGGGAACTGTGCAACCTTCCTAGAGGAGCAACTGTAACCCCACAAACAGCACCTGAACCAAGCAGCTGCACTGCTGAATGAACTCTCAGCATAGACAAAGTTTGGGCAAATTCACGGAGGGTTTTGAAGTAATTGTAAAAATATTCAGAAGAGCCTATGGAAGGACTTGTGATGCCATTACTACATATACAACTGGAGATTAACTTGGTAGCATGAAAACAAGCAAACTTCAAAAGAGAGAGGTCTTAACGAGCCTTCTCTGAGAATTGTTGGCTTCCTCGATCCTCTGTCATGATGGCAACCAACAGCCACAGTATAAATGAAAATTGTCCAACCAGAACTTGGTTATTAAACAGGTGTTTAAAAGAAAACAATTCTCCAGACCATTAGCAGAGGAAAGACCACGTATGAGCCACAGCTGTTCCCCCGACAATGTTTTCCTGCCAGGTATATAAACATCCCCCGCACTCACACACGCGCACACTGAATAAAGTACTACGAGCCCCCACCTACACTGAGAGCAATATTTTATAAAGAGAAAAGAAATCTGGGAATAAGAGTTGCCAAGAAGCAATTAATACATTCACACGATGACATTTAAATCAATGCATGCTGTTACTGTTTCGCAAAATGGAAGAGACCTAACTGTCACTGAATGACAATAAAAGATGCACAGCTGGGATGGGTGGGGCAGCTTTAAGTAGTTGCATAAAACAAGAAAGCACATTTAACCTGGCTGAGATCTTCAAGATAAAATGCAAGTGGAACAATAACGGGAAAGCCGACAGCAAGGGGTGCTAGAATAATATATTACAGCTGTTAAACCTAGTGCTTTCCTGAAAGGAAAAAGAATTGCAATAAAAACAAACTGTATTTTATGCTCCTAACAATGAAACAGCATTTTGCTTCTTCAAATCTGAATTTTATTGGCCTCAGAGGATTCTGTGTTCCTAAAGATTAGCCTTCCCATGGGAAATTAAAAAAAAAGTCAAAATATTAGTTCCCCTCTCATGAAGTCATTCTTTTGAGCATGTTTCCTTAGCAGCCTTGCATGGCACAGCTTGTGAAAATGTCTTGCATTTCTTCCCACTCAAGAGTTTTAAAAAATAACTTTGAATTCCAGAAAGCCCAAACAGGAATTACTCCAAGCTGGGTTTCCTTTGCAAGCACCACAAGCTAATCTTGCTGCTTAGTCCATAGCGGCAAAACAAAAACATTTTACTTCAGATTGACGGCCAAATGGCAGAAACATCTAAAAAAAGTAAGACTTCAAGCTGCGTCAGCAAAGCAGGACTTTGATTCCTACTCTTGATTAGAGACTCTGTTGGCCAAGATGCTTTGAGTTAGAACAATATACAGTAGCTTTGATTTTCAAAGCTTTGGAAGCACATTATACATTTGACTTAATATAAACTCAGTTTGTAGAGTGACCTTTGCCAGCAGTATAAAAATAATGAAAACTTGTTTACCTGCTTCCTAACCACTCCCTCAGACTACAGATGCCCTTTATCTTGTTGTACTTAGCCAGTGCACAAATGTGGTGTCCATATGTCAAGACTGTTTTAAAGATTAGCTAAAGTTTGTTACAAATTCCCAGTGAATTATATTTTTAAATAATTAATGTCCCACTTAAATGCCTCCTTCAAATCTTTCAACATCATTCTGTTCCCAAATCCTGAACCAAAAAGTAAGCAACTATGAACACTGAGCCTGAAGTACACTGCTGAAAGGGCGAACACGGGGGTTTTATAAAAAGTAGCAGCTCCACAAACAATGTGAGATAAAAATCTTTCACCAAATCAGTACAGTAACAGAAAAGGAAAAGCAATAAAACCTGCACCATCAGCCACATTTTTGCTTTATTATTTCCCTATGAGTTCTTTCAATTTGCATGCAGTGCACCTGTCATTACCTTATAGTATTTGTGGAGGAACAAAAAATTAAAGCTCAAGAGCCTACACAGAATTTCTCCCAGCAAGATCTAAAGGTCCTTCTTGTCTCAAAGAATGGACTTTTTTTTGTATTTCTTTCCTCCTTTCATCTGGTTTGCCATAAAGTTGCTCATTTCTGTACAAACATTTCTTCCCCTCTTCAGTGAATGTTAGTCTGCATTGCAGACAAGGTTCATACAGTCAAAACTGTCCCCACTTTTAACTTCCTCACCAAAAAATGATTCATTCCATTTCTTGGGCACGTTTTCTTACATCACTGAGCTTTATAAAACACAGCAGCAATGCCAGCAGTACCTCACTTTGTCGAACTGTAGTTCTTTACATGCCCACACGAACCATGGCCACACCTGTCACTGTGGCACTGGTTCACACAAAAAAGCCCCAAACAAATCCCCTGAATTTAGGTGGAGTTCAGCTAATGTGCATGATTTTATCTATACTACTTTCCCAGTTAAATAAAACTATAATCCCTCTTCAAGAAAATTGAAAAATACTCCCAACACGAACACCCTTGGAATAAAGGTTCCACTATAACCATTCTAAAGGCCTACAGGAAATCACAGGGTCACAATTAAAACAACTGTCATGCCCTGCATGAAAATGTAATATAAAAGATATCTTACCATGAAAAGGTTTACTCTGGTGTAAAACAGACTGCATTTTAGAAGTACTAATTATCTCTGCACTACTCAAGTCATTAAATTTGTAAAAATTCACAGGCTTTGTAGGGTTCAAACCCGTTAGACTTTACAAATCACTGTACTGGTTTTGAGTCAATTGAACCTGACAAAGCTTGTGATCTGAATAAATTTTACTGGGCCACCTCTAAGCATACATAATACAATCACACCACCTACCCATTCCTTTAACAAGGTGCACAAAGTCATTCTCAGTCAAAGAAGATAAAACAGAACAGATTAAATATTTACATTCATTGCCCAGATGATGCGATAAAATGGAAATTGGATTTAAGGTTAAAGACTTGTACAACTACAAATATTGACATTATTCCATTTAATTCACTATAATGTCATATTTGGCAAAAGCTGGGCTATCTTGGAAAGGTTTGTCAAAAAACAAAATTTCAAGACGCTGAGTAAACCTTCCAAAGCCAAAGAAAGATTTTAGCACCACTGTCTGGAAAGACAGACAGTCTCCACTGCAACCTGAGTATGTCCTGGTGTTTCAGATGAACAGACAACCCAGCAGGAAAAATGTTCACACAATGACATGCATTTATCAATAACAATGGAGCTACAAAAGCATCCTGCTCATATATTAACCCAACTGTCCTGTCTCTGTATTACTTTTAGTTTGTGTCATGGGTGCACTTATTAAATAAGTTTCCAATCACATTTTGCTACAAACCATGCAGCAGAATGCACAACCCAAAAACCTTTTGGATGAAACTGAAGATATGCCCTCAGAACACACCTAATGCACTCCCAGCACTCAGGTCACTGCTCTATGAGAGCCAGTCTGAAACATCTCCACTTCTCCTTTCAGGATCGTCTGAACCCTTGTTACAAACCGTGCTGCTCAAAACCTGCCCTACTGGGTGCACTGCTTGCTAAGAGACATGAGGCCAATAACAACCACATCTTAGCAAGTGCAACTGGTAAAGCACATCAGACTTCAGTGAAGATTTCCCACCTCACACTTCCCAAAGATAAGGTCCTTGGCCAATATCATTCACCCCTCTTCAGTTTGAAATTACTTTATATTTGGCTTTAATATTGTATGGGTTGCTGTGTTCTCATGATCAAGTGTAAGACCTACTCTTCTCTTCAGCCTCTCCCTCTCCTTCAGCGTCAGGGTGTCAGCCTTGGCAATCACAGGGACAATGTTGACTTTTCCATGAAGAGCCTTCATGAACTCTACATCCAATGGCTTCAGTCTGCCAACAAGCAGGAAAAAGAAAATAAAGATTTAAAATAAGCATGGGGTCTTGTGCTGTTTGTTTTTTAACAGACCAAATGTATTAAAAATTATTTATTTCAAGTGTCCACATAAACAGTATTTTCATAATAAATTAGGTCAGCTTAATGCCCTTGCTTATTAACTTGGCTGTGTAAAGTTTAAGTTGTAACTAAAATTGTCGCTATATAATGAATTGGATATTAAAAGCACTTATGTTTCTGCATGATAAACAATGCAGTACTGACTGCCTTGAAACAATATTAAATGCCAAAAAGGGGACAAGGTAAAGGAGAGCATTAATCCCCAAAGACTGTTTTAATTACATGGGCTAACTGACAGGTTGGAGAGTAACTCAATCAACATTACTGCTAAGTTACCAGTTCAAGTAATGAACAGACAAGGTACAAGGTACAACACCCCAAAATACAAAAGCTCAGGTTTTTTCTTACCCATGCCCAAAAGGAGAGATGAAGTAAAAGCAGCAGTGGACTCTGTTGTCTATGATGTGGCGCCTGTTCAGACCACTCTCATCATGTAGGTATCGCTCAAACTGGTTGTCAATGTAGTGGATAATTGTTTTGAAGCTGCAGTATGGGAGGGGGAAGAAAGAGAGGCATCTTACATCAGCTTTAAGTAATAAGGAAAGAATCACGGAAAGATAAGAACAGAAGGAGAAACACATTTCTACTAAAAACATTACTGTTACAAAAAATTCAACTTCCTAGCATTTTATCTAGTACTGAGGAAAAATATTTTGATAATGCAAAAGGGTGTTTTCATAACAACCACCAAGTGTCAACTTATGCCTAGAGCCAACTTCAAGTGTTACTCTGTTCACTGGATAAAAAGTTCAAGTGCAAGCTCAGAAAAAACCCCTCGGTGCTGAGACAGCACAGGAACAGAAGATTCAGGATTTTTCTGCCTTTCTTTCTGGGGATGGGGGCTGAAGATTTGTTTTTAAACCAGTTGACAAATGACATATCCCGGATATCCTCTTGATTTACAACCCTGACCCTAGAGCCAGGTTTCTATAGTTACCTATGAAAATTCTGGAATTCCAGACTGTTTGAATTAAGTACAAATACATTTGCAAGTCATGCACTCAAGCATCACATGATTTATTAAGCTATTTTTGTCACCTTACAGAATTCTTTTCTGTTGGCAAAGAAAATAATTCCTACTTAGTTCAAGGTAATTTAAAATATTCCCTACAAAGAAGTAAATGAGCACAAAATCTGATCACATAGATTAATCAGACACAGAGAGCAGCGACTAGAGAGAGAAAACACAATGCATAAGGAAGACCATTTTAAGCTATTCCAGAGCATGCAGACACCTGCAAACACCATTAATATAAAAGAACACTTTATATTAGGTACTGCAGGGGAAGGGAAATGAACAGCTGACGTAGATAAGATTAGGCAGATGATTATGTATCATGAACATGTCCTAAACTACTTGAGAAAAAACTAAGCAGAAAGCTTAACTTGAGAAATAGGAACATCCATATTTCTGTTGCTGAGAAAGCACAAATTTGATGAGATACATTTAAGGAGGAAACAGAGCAAATAACAGAAAAGAAAATTAGTATTTGAAAAATGAACACAGAATGCTGGCAAATACTGCAGCAGGCAGCAACGTTTGACCCAGAGCTGCATGCTGCAAAGGAGATAATGAAAGAAAGTAACAAGAATGATGGAAGAGATCCTGGAGAGAATTTGATTCTCCAGAGCTAGGTAAGCTTTTGGATTGAGAAGGAATAAATCCACAGTAGAATATATATACACACATTAACATCATTGCAAGATTCGGCTGTTGTAAGTCATACTACAGAAAACACAGCAAAAGATGGAATTTACTGGGTTCTGACCTTAGTGCTACTTATTAGGAACTAGCATCTAAATACCTAAATGTGCTGAAACACATCAATATGGTTTTTGTTCCTGCTGATCTTCAATACTTCTCTTAGCTGGTAAAAGGTAATACAAATATTAGCACAGAAACCAAACACTAACAATGGGAAAGAACTATCACACATTTCTCTGGCAATGTAATTAGTTTACGTGCAGTTTTCTAGCTCTAACAGCTATAATTTTCCCTATAAATATGGTGTTAGTGTCCTGTACCTCCTGACTTCCGGGAAACACCTGGCTTATACCACAGTGCTGTCATTACTTAGGAGATAGCACATCCTGTATTGTAACAGCAAACAACACGAACGCTGCATTTAAGCCCACTGGGGGAAAATGAACAATATTATCAAGCTGCCAAAACCCACAAAATATAACCTTAGTCAGTTTAAAAAAAAAAAAGAAAGAAAAAAAGAATTCAGCAGCGGCCAGAGAGCAGAGAGCAGCTATCAAAGAATGACCTGCGACACTGCAAGCAAGATGAAATAAAGCATGTGATCAGCAATATCCTAACAAGTTCACCTGTAATCTGTTTTTGTCAAGCACTTTTTTGAGGCCAAGTATCAAAGCAAATCTGAGCATCAAGCAATTTTTTTCCTCCCCTGATTAGATTCTCTCTCTTCTCATGAAAGATGTTATTTTAAGGACATGCTTCTCTCATGATCCCAATGTACTTACGCACGGAAAAGATGTCAAATGTGTCAAACCTCCCACCATAAAGAATTTTGCTGTTCTCCAAACACACCCCTAAACTGATGCCATGAGCAATCCTAGGTGTGGGTCTGATTCTAGAACACAGAAATCCAGCCAGCACTAAAGCTTCACACAGAATCTAAAGAATTATCACTATGGTTAACTGTGGTTCACCTCTACCTCTCCTTACATACTGTTTTAAGTACAAAAGCATCCAGAAAACAAGAATTACTCTACTTCAGAAAACGTGTTGTACTAAATCTATAACATATCATTTCCCAATCCAACACTGTTGTTCTTCCAGTCCAGTAGACCTCCTGGACACATAAAATGCTACACTGGTAGCATAAAATCCTTACCAGTTCTTCTTCTGTTGCACAAAATACATAAAAATTTACCTCACCTCCCATCCATGAAAGTCAAACTCTAAAATTTAGCCCCTTCATCAATACACAGACAGACTCTAAAAGCCATTAGGGAACCTATGCAGGAGAAAGATATTTGAAACACTCCCAGCAATTGCTGCATCCTAGAGACACCGTGCCAGTTTGGTTTACCTGTGTTCAAAAATAGCCTTAGTAAAATTCGTCACCCTGAAAAACAAGTAATCTGCACAAATTGCAGCCTTCCCAGAAAAAAGGGCTTTCTAAACCTTGGATCACGATCAGCACTATCTACCAGTGAACCACGACTGCAGTAAATGCTCCTGAACACAAACCTAAGTTCAAGAACATGAACTTGCTCCTTCCTCTGAACTACCAAGGAAGGAAGGTGGTCGCACTGGGTTAGTCTTCACTACAGCTCAAAACAAAGAGTCTGTCCATCCAAGTCCCAGAGACATCCTGTAAAGATTAACAGACTTTGTCAAAATGACACTTGCCATGGCTGAAAGGCTTTTCATGTGACATAAGCAGACTAAAGAGAGACCATTTACTGCATCTTTTTATTTTGTAGGATGCAAGTACTATTTGTTCCTGTAGCGTATTTCATGTTTCAGATTTGTCACAGAAAATTACGTATAAATTGTTCTACTCGGGTCTGAATCACCACGGAGTGATTCTGTTCAGAAAACCTCCAAAAAGAACGGGGAAAATCCGAACACGTAGGTCTCCAAGAAACATCTGAGCAGAATAAACAAAGGGCATTAGAACACAATCAACAGGAAGAGCTCTCTCTAACACAATGCACAGGCTGCAGAGCTCTCGGCTCCAGCGGAAGGAAGCTCTAGTCAACAGTGCACAAAATAAGCAAGACCATGATGCAGCCCAGAAAGATGCCTTTGTGTTATTCCAAAAGTTCAATTTTTTTCAACTTACTAAAGTAGGAAAAGTGGGAGGAAAATAAAAATCTCACTAGAGCTTCACTTTCAGACTTTCATTTAGTGCATTACAGAACTTCACTGCCTTCACTTTTGCTGTGTTCCTACATCTACACCATAGAAAGAAGAGGAAAACCCTGTCTGATAATAAGAACACTGCAGATACATCATTCTGTTAATGAAAGATTGCAAAACATTCTATTAGCATTATATATGTTTATTTTATGTGCTATTTGTCTCTTTCCTGGTCTTTAACTTATAGTGAAGGACTCAAATCAACCTGTATTACCTTTATGCTCCATTTCTCTGCACAGTGACCCTTGTTTGCCTTGGGATTATCACCACCACCACAAATAAAGTGTCAACAAAATTAACAACTAAGTAAAATAAATACTGTTAGCACTTCTTAAAAGACAACCACATGAAAATTCGAAGTTTTACTCCACTGCAACTAGAAGCATCCCAGTAAGGATATCTCATTTTAATTTGAAAAAAGTTATCAGCTTTCCACAGTTAAAGAGAATTGCCTAAGTGTGATTATTTGGAAATTATGTTTATGAATTTATTAATTCTAACTTTGTTACAAATTCCCCAGTTCCTGTCTAGCTACTTTATAAATTTCTTTCTTCACAATCATTATGCTAAAGCAATTATGTATGTTTTCCAGTGTATTTGCTGGCAATCCATTAAAGACTGTCAGTGATATTCAGGCCAGAGGGAGCCAAGAGCTAAATTCACCATAAAAAACCACCAGTTTTACCCAAATTGCTGGTAGTACATATAGAAGACAGGGAATGAAAAGAACTGTCTTAGAAACATGGAAAGTGGATGAGCCAGAGACACAGAAAGTAAAAGACAAGAAGTTTCCCCCCACCAGAATTTTGTGCTATTGGAATGGTCATAGAGACAAAAAGCTGACTGCAGTGTTCAGAGAAACTTTTTGAAGGAGAGGCTGTTAATTTTGAGGCAGAATCATGGACACAGCCTACAAAACTTTTAAAAACATCAAAAGTGGTTAGGAAATTGAAACTGGAAGTTGTAGAAAGTAACAGACACACTAGAGTGGTGTTTGTGTAAGACACACACTTTATTAACAAAGCAGTATTTACACACATACCAGTCCTGGCTGTTAATGGCATCTCCATATCCTGGTGTGTCAACTACAGTTAAACGCAGCTTCACCCCTCGCTCCTCTATCTCTACTGTAGATGCTTCGATTTGAACTGTTCTCTCTATTTTCTCTAAAACAAAGGAACATTTGGATTGTTATTTGCCTATCAGTTGCTGCAGAGACCCCCACAGGAGAGAGCAATAGAGGAGGAACTGCAAGCTGAAGCGTGTTGTAACCTGCTTTATGACATAAAATATTTTATCAAAATACACAAAGTAGTAGGCAAAATTTAACACCACGTTTTTGTAAGTAAACAAGAAACAATGAACTAAAACATGGGCTTACTTATGACAATATGCAAAAATAAAATCATAATACTCAAAAGCGCAATAGATTCTTTGTCAAAAGGTTATTTACACCTTTAACCAGGATTTAAGGCACTAGAGACAAAAAGCAGTAAGAAGAAATGGGGATTAGAGCAAAACCACATTCAGGTATTTGATACCTAAAAGGTTCGGGAGGTGGTTTTTTAACAATAACTGATAAAGAAACAAAAGCTCAGTCTTTGAAAGGAAATCTAAATAAGAAAATGACAGCTCAACAAAACATAATTTAGAAAATTTAAATACAGCATGAATAAGTGGTGTAATGGGTGAAGAATGAAGCAATATTAACTGAAAGAACATGACATTTTATAGGGTGGAGTGTGCCAGAGGAACTGCAAAACCACATTTACCTGCAGCTCCAGGAATATAACGTTCTGGATAAAGATCAGTCAGGAACAGACTGTTAATTAAAGTGGATTTTCCTAAGCCAGACTCACCTACAAACAAAATAATTCAGGTTATTAAGCATATACACTTTTTACTGCAAGATTTTTAAAGCACCTTGTCTTTCTCCAAGCCCACAGTATGGAGGAAAAATAATTTGCTCATCAGGATCCACCCTAGCTTTTGATATAAAAACATCAAAAGTTCAGCTGAGCACTTTGAAAACACCGGAAAAACAAGCCTCCAGTGTTTTCATAATAGTTACATGAAAATTGTAAGTTTATTGTAACAGATGTCACAATAAAAGCTGAAAGGTCATACAGCACTTGGACTATAGATCTAGAGATAGTTCAGCTACTTGCGGGGAAATCAGAGCTTTTTTCATTTAAACGTACAAAATCAGGAGCTGTAACTCTCCTGCAGAAAATTTCTGAGAGCTTGAAGGTTTTCCTAAGCTAGAAATTGAACCTGGAGCACTGCTAGGAAGAAAAATGAGTAAAGTAATCCCAAACTAACAGTCAAGTTTTGCACCCTTACAGTTAAGCCCATAGATGTTCTATGGAACTGAAAATCATAAAGCAAATTATTCAAAATTCACCCGAGAAGTTTCACAATTCTGTAAGTTCAAATGATACAAATTTTGTCCTACATCTAAGTAATAAAGTTAAATGTGTAAATTTGACTATTAAATCTGAGTTCCAAAAATCACTTGTTTCCTAACCCAAGGAATCAAAGGAGTCAGCATTTAGACCAACTAGCCATATTATTTTAGATCCTACTAACCTGATCTTAGAGATGAAAAAGTTATCTGCATTTCTCATCACAAACTACATGACACAAGAACTCTACAATTATCACAAATTACCTATTTATCTCACAAACTGCTGAATACTGTCACTAAGTAATCCCACATGGTACTACAGAGCACATTTTCATTTTTCACTGAAAGGATGACAGTTCTGTGGACTCCCTTTGCACATGTACACCATTAAAGTGATTTAATGTAAACATAATTCAATATGTCAACTGGAAGAGCTTTGTGCCTAAAGGACTCTTGACAGAACAGGCAAATTACAGGTTTATCTCTGACACCAGCGTGAGTCAGTACAGAACAGCAGAAAACACAGCAGCATCACCATTTCAACAGCAAGATACTCACCATGAGCATTCATGCCTTCAATGGGGACACAAGAGTCAAAGAAAGATTAAACAACCCCTATCATCTGACGATGAATCAGGAATACAAATATGTCCTGTTGGCTCTAAGGCATCATCTTTAATCATTATAAATACTCCCTCCTACTAAACATGACAAAACAGTAACAGATTTAATTAGAAAGTGCATAGAGGTTCAAAGCTTTTTCTTCTGTGTAAGAGTCAATGGCTAAGTAGGAAGATGTATATGTCTATGTGAAAGAAATTTTGTTGTTGTTGTTGTGTAACAGTCAAAAATACTTAAAGAAGTCACTTACCAACCACCATCAGTGTGAATTCAAAGCCCTTCTTCACAGATTTCCTGTGAACCTGGTTGGGCAGATTAGCAAATCCCACATAGCCTGCCGAGTCAGAAAACTGACAAGAAAACAAAGGTTGAATATAAATGAGATCCCTTTCCCACTAAAAAGCTGAAAAAGAGTTTACTTGATTCTACACAATAAAGTGCAGGGGTATATAAAGCACAAGGAAGAATAGAGAATGAAACAATTTTTGCTGCAATAGCAAGGCAGACCTTGAAAAGGCTCATTTACCAAGGGGGCAGATATAAATAGAAATCAGATAAGTACCTTGGGCTACACAAACAAAAGCCTCCCCTTGGATAAAATAAAAATAAAAATCTGCAAGCTTGCAAGAACACACTATTATTAATCTTAAGAAATAAATACAGCTAAAAATAAAAAAAATCTGTTCAAATTTGGTGTCTGCTGCTACTATCTTCTATAAAAATAATGTATATGCATACAGGTAAAAAACAAGGACATCGTACTAATGGGAGGATTACTGAGATACAATCACACAGAGATGTATCTTATGCTTGTTAAGTTGTTCACTTAGCTTCACAATCTTTAACTTCTAACACAAAAGCAGGAAAAAGAAACATGCCTGAAAAACTTATCAAAGAGATTTGGGCTATAAACAGGGCAGTCTGCTCCACCATCTGTTATCCATTGACTGAAAACCTAATAGGAGCCCAAATAAGAACTGCAGCCACCTGATTTAGGGACCTATGGGCTACCTGGAACCAGATGTTTTCTTCACAGATGAGTTTAAGATGAGAACAGGTTTTTTACAATGCCATACCCTTCCAGTGGTGTGGAGGGATACAAAGGAAATCACTTAAAAGATGATTATTTATTTGCTAACAATCCTTTTAAAGCCTATCCACGTGGGCAAAAACAATAGAAATGAAGGTTTGTCATATGAAATTTCCTTTGGTGAAGGTACCATTTTAACTTTGTAAGCAGAGACTGAACGTCTGGTGAACACGAGAAAGCCTCTCAATAGGATCACATGCAATCTCTGTTTCTACTAAGCAGTTCCTCTTAAGAAACACATCTGAAGCAATAAGGTATCATTTATTCACAATTTTAGTAAAATACCATGAGTGTTTTCAGAAGCTGAACAGATTCTGGGCAAAATTTTGGCTATGCAGCCATCTCTTTACCTTTACTTTTTCACCTGACTGAGACATGTTTCTTCACTTCAAGTTTCAGATGCTGGGAAGAAAAAAACCATAGTGCATGTTATCTGACTTGAAGATTACATTACTTTTAATTTTGAACTGATCCACTGCATGTAATAATCACATTTTATTCTAGTAGAATGAAATGTCACATATTTAAGGTTTACCAGAACAAACAAGCCATAATCAAAATGTCTTGCTTCTGAAATAAATCACAGGAGTACTTAATTTAAATATTTAAAAATTTCAACATAGAAATATTCCTTTAAAATGCAAAATATTAAAATTTAGTATAACAACAAACTGTCACCCATCCTGTCTTCATAGAAGGATGGTTCACAGATAGGCGAATGTAATGCAAATGTCATCCAAACATTACATTTGAGAATTATTACCACATCCAAAAATTCTCATGAGAAAAGGACACCTACATGATTCCCAGGTAAGGGTCAGAACTTAACATTATTTTCAGTGACTTCAAAGTGCTATTGCTGAATAGGACACTACCCTTGGCTAACCCATGCTGGACACAAAAATTCACCCCTGTGTGAAGGACTATCAAAAAAGATTTGTTCTTTAGTTTCAGACACCCTGAACAGCTGGACTTTGGCAAGCCCTTATCTCTTTACTCAAGGATGTTAGCTGTGCTATAGATTAGCTATCAGGGCAATAGCAAAGCCCTTTCATTTAGAGCAGCCCCAGAGCAGGGACAGGAAACGCAGAAGTGGAAGGAGCACTTCACAGCTTGCTTTGTTGACAATGCAGTTCTTGGCCTGGGAAAGCAAGGAAGTGACCTATGCAGGCACCTGTGTGTTCAGACTTTCCTGTAGGGTAGCAGGAGTCGTTTTAGCAGGATACAGTCCAGTTTCTGACACTGGCAGTTTGACAGTCAAATCCTGGCAGACACACTGAACTCTGGACTGAAGGAAACGTCGAAATTAGCATAATTGCCACTTGGAGTTTTAAAGAAAACAGGTCTTCAGCTCCCATGGTATTTCATTTGCCCTGCAGCAAGCACTTAAAATCCTGGCAGCTGTGCAGGTACCAGCTACCCTATAAGCAAGGAAAGTTGGTTTTTGCCTCCTCCAACTTCTTTTCCCCTATACCCAGCTCATTTGCTTACTAATGAAAGCCCAACGCATCCATTGCCTGGAAAATAGGGAGGTCCTGATTCTAACAAGCTTCCCTCAGCCTCTAATTGTGTATTCCTCAAAACATTCTGGAAAACATTCCTTTAAGAATGGTTTTGAAAACCAGAGCTCATTTTTCTTTGACGAGTATGCAAAGGCTCATTCCAGCCTCCAGCCAACCATTGTCACAGATCCTTAAAGACAGTCACAATCCCACTGACAGAAGTAACTCATGGCTCTGTCCACATCTTGTTTCTAAGTTTGGAAACCTCTGTTGTCACCTTGTCAATAAAATTAGTAACATAGTTCAAGAGTTTAGAAAAGCTCGTAGTTACTGAGTGCCAATGTAGATATACCCGACCCATTCCTCACAGTAATGCCAGGGGAGAAACCACCCAGGCCAGCTGCCCATAGATAAAGGAGAGATGGGGGAACAATTTGCATGGCAAATTCTCCAACCACTTCTACTTTAAACTGACAGTGTAGTCACATCCATTGTGGCATTACTCAAGTTACTTGATTAAAAAGCAGAAGAGTCAAAATTGTTGTCAACTGATTATGACACATTTGGCTTCAAAATTAGGCTGTCATCTCATAAAAGAACATTTTTTTATAAAATCATCTGTTCCACAAATACAGCTTACAAAACCTGTTTCCTACAAGGCAAACCACATTCACCTTGAGTCTTACTCTGACCAAAAACTTGCTGTAGCCAAAGCAGCAGCCCAGCTGCTCTGATCACATCATGACTGCAGCTCACACTTCCAGTACACTTCCAGTTAGTCATTCCCCAATGTCTTCTGTCAGAACAGAAATGTGCTAGCTAAAAGTTACCTCAACAACAACAAAACACCCCACAGAAACACCTGCTGTTCTACAACACTTAAGGCACCGAGGTTCATTTGGGAGCTCAGTTGCTCAGCCGTGACATTTTGCAATTCCTAATACTGCCCTCATGAGGTTTCCTCGAAAATCATTCCACCAAACAACTTCCCCGGATGACCATGTGCTGTCTTCCCGAACCTCTACCATACAGTACAAATCAAAACCTCAGAATTAACAAAATGCCATAGGTTAAATCTTCTTACAGCACCAAACAACTGCAGCACTCTCAGCACTGCTCACAAGTGAGAGCTTGGCACTGGACCAGTCCACGCTGCGCATCAGTGACTACAGAAACCCACAGCTCTGTCTGCACACAGCTGACTCAAACATCAAAACAACGGCAAGTTGAGTCTCTGACAATAGTCTGGGTAGTCCCACACCTGGAAATTGTAACATCTAATTTCTTATCAATTGTCCAGAACAAAATGTATTAAAAAACCCCATAACAAAGGCAAACCAGAGCAAAAACTGTAGCTGTTCTGTTTTCTTTATATTTTCAAAGCAGTCTTTTAATCAGTACTCATACAAGCAAAGCAGCACATACAAAACAGTTCAAGGAGAAAGGAATAGGAAAGATACATTTGCAACAACTTGCAAAAAGCAGTGAAGCTTTATTTGTAAATAATGCTGGGCCCTATCTAGCAGGCCTAGCAGAAAAAAAGGGGACACTGTGCTACAGTATTAGGAATGTCGTAATCTGGTTTTGAACAGTGGATAACATAATAAAGTTTCATTTCGGATGCCAACAAATTCCTATCCTGAACAACATGATGCTGACAATCGAAGGGAGCAAAGTGTGACCAAGTTCAGCTGCAGCTGGAACGTGCCATCCCACCGTCCTCTGCTAAGAACAGCATTCCGGTGAGAGAGAAAGAGAGGGGAAGGAAAATGGGTCATTTCCTTTGTTCCTGTCAGGATGCAAGAAGTAAACTGTGAGGAACAGGCAGACTGGGAGCTTCTTAATAGGAACCAGCACAAAGCAAGCACTACCAAACATGTACAAAGAGCGTTTCCATATAAGGATATCAAACAACAATTTGAAATAATCACTTTAGAGTGACCTTACAAGCATCTCGACAAGCAGAACAGCCCTCCTGATTTCTCAGATGAGGCTTCTTTCTTTCCATCAGGGGCTATATAACTCAGATATTTTTTGGCAGCATTTAATAACCACAGAAAGCAGTAAAGACTTAAAAAGGTTTCCCAGTACTGGAAATGGTCTCAGCAACATCAGCATTCTGAAGTCACTTTTCAGACTTCAAGCAGACAGAAACACCAAGATACTGTCAGTACAACACCAGTATTTGTGGTTTCTCACTAAAATAACTTCAAAACCCAAGGAAGAAATGTCAAATACTGAGTCACATCAACAATAATAGAAAAAATTTCATGAATCTGTGAATCACTGAGTTCTAGTAAGTGTGTCCAGCAGAGCCTGTTCTGTGTGCCACGCTTTGTTCCTGGCACATCCTCACCTCCACTGTGGGAAACCCCCTCCCCTCACTCCCTCTACATCAACAATCGCAGGTGATTTCATTTTTCCTCATTAGAAATAGATATTATCAATTGAAGGAATGGTCTTTTACATACTAACAATTCTGCTCTACTCTTATTCAGGAAAATGACTGTGTCACTTCCACCAACTACTGAATTAACAGAAAATGCAACAACCCAGCTGTGACCTCTGCAGACAGACCACGCTAAGTGTGAGCCACTGCTCTGGCTTGGAACTGATGCTCAGTGCTCTTAAGTTCTACAGACTTCCTTCTGGTATTGTATTTGAACCAAGCAAACTGTAGAGGGATTACTACTGGGAATACATCAAAACTTGGAACATGCCTGGGACTTAACAGCACACACATGCACAGCAAAAGGAACAAGGACAAAGCAAGAGTTCAACCACCTGTACGAGTACTATTCTTAAAAGGTCAAGAAAAAGCAATGCACAAACCTAAAGCTCTAATCCTAAACATTTTATTTAACATTCCATTTCAACGCTAACCTATAACTCTAAACAACTTCCTTTCGTACTGTTTTTTCAATGAATACAGTCACTTGAAACGCACAAAGGAGGCAGTGATACCGTTCTTGTAAATGATCAGTCCTAGGGCTGATGTTGTTCCTATGCAAGGAGCTTTTGACAGTATTTTTGCAGAGTTACAGTGTCACAAAAACACTTTTAAACAGACCTGTAATTGTGAAAAGCAGGGGCTTTTTTAAATTAAAAAGCTAAATATATTAGCCACGGTTACTCATCAGGAAATAGGCAGCTCTGCCTCACACCCGCAGAGCTTCAGTATAATTGTGTACATACTGGCAACGCACAGCAAAGTGGTAAGTTTGTATTTAAATCACTTCCAAGTCACGCTTAAGCCTCACGATACCATGAAGTCTCTGACCTATACGTGAACAATAATTAAAGACAAAAAAACCCAAAAAGGTAAAGCAGGTACGCGTCGCTCGGTGCATCCCCCGCCGCATCCCCGGCTCCGGCAGCTGCAATCCCATGGTGGGTGCTGCAATTTTAAAAGCATCCGAGGAATGCCCAGTGGAGAAGCACTTCCTGCTCCATCCTCTCCTCACATCTCCGGCTACCCCAGCACCGCGGCCTTGTCCACATCTCAAATTAATCCTTGCCTTGCTTTAAAATGCGCGAAACGGCCCGACCGCGGCCGTCCCGGGGCTCCTGCCCCGGTGCGCTTCTCCCGTCCCCACACACCGGCTGCATAAACCTCGCCGCGAGCGGCGGCGGGAGGCCGGGCGAGGCCGTGCCCTGCACGGAACGAGCCCCTGGAGCGCTGTGGGGGCGGAGGGGCCGCCAGCGCGGGGGACGCGGCCCCTTCCCGGCGCTCACCTGAGGCCGCGGCCGCTCCCGCCGCCAGGCCGCGATCCGCCGCTCCCGCCCCACAGCCCTCCCGCATCCCACAAGCCACCGCGGCAGAGCGCCCGCCTACCTCACGCCACTCTATGGTGCGGGGAGACAGGAGCGAGAGGCGCCTCCGGGAGCAGCGAGAGGAGGGACAGAGCGTCCCCCGGCCGCCTCGGCGGGTTGCGGCCATGGCGGCCCGCGGGCCGAGGCCACCGCCAAACCAAGTCCCGAAGTGCCACGTCTACAGGAATGGTTTGGTTTCTGTTTTCTACCCAAACATCGTTGAGCTTTGAGATTGCTCCACCTACAGCAGGTTTTAGCGATACTCCTCAGTGGAAAACCTGGCTGGTGTGATAACCGGGGGAAATCGAGCTTAAACTTTGTGCTCTTTGATTGTAATGCAATATGGAACACAAGCCTGTTTGGTTTTCAGATGCTCATTCACACATGAAGCAAATTCCTCTCCCGAACATTGTGCAAAAAATCCAATGTACTTGTTTTACTTACACTATTCTCTTTCCTCGCGGCTTTCCCTCTGGTTCTGTGAGAGCCTTGGTCGCTATCATCGCTGAAGAGCTGAGTGGGATTCTCGCCTGCAAGTTCTCTGAGGTATCAGGGACTCAGTCATAAACCTGGAGTGTAAATGATACCTACAGTCAGATTACAGAAACAGATCACTTTCTCGTGGGGAAGCAGTGTTACATAGCCCAACCTCTAAAGGCAACACTGTCAAAACTAAAACACTATTTTGGTACTTCACGCAGAAGTACCAGAAAGGCTTTTTCCAACTTTCCCACTGCAAGAACTGTTCAGGAAAGTTTCTAAAACGTCCACACATTTTGAGAGGGCAATTTGTATGTGTGACCTAGCAGCAAATCTTTTGACTTAAAATTCTGAATACCAAGAAACACATTTCTGTTTCCTCTATATTCCCATCCATTAAGCAAACAGGGTTGCAGCTCACAACAGGAAAATGAGGAAGTGAAACAAATGCTGCTGAAGGCAGACTGGCATTATTTGCAATTCACATTGTGCTCATATTATCAACTGAGCATTGATGTGATCTGAGTAAGAACAAGATAAAAGCCAGTGAAAGTGCAAGCAAGTTCCATTTCCTAGGACAAAATATAATGTTATAACTCGAAGTTCTGATACACACTTCTTTCCTGGAGGAGTTATAAGATGCCTTTTCAGTCTTCTTTAGAAACTAAGGTTTTATTTTAAATTATTCCATGGATTTCCATATAGGTGTTCTGTACTATCACCAAAGGAACAACTGTGGCAGTTTTTCTTTCACTAAATTAAAGCACTGTGATGGACACAAGATTTTGCACACCTGCAGTGCTATTACAAACAACTGGTTAGTATTTGCAGAAATGATAAGAAATTAGCTCAGACAATGCCAAACTACAGACTGCCATCTGCACACAGTCAGGTGGGAGTTAGTGCTTTCCCATGACTGCCACTCCTTTCCTTTGGCAGGATTTAGTGCAAGGGGTGAAACAGCCTCCAGAAATTTCAAATCCTTCACTATTGAAGTATACCAATAATTTTCCCAAGTCATGGCTGAATCAGATCACTGACCAATTGTCACACAAAATGTTCAGGGAAGCCACAATCCTCCCCCAAAAGTCCCATTAGGCCAGAAAGTGACGTAAGGAAGGGCACTTGGGGTAAGAGCAGAGGTCAGTCCCAGCCAGTGCCCTGCCTCTGCAGTGCCCAGGAGCAGATGCTTCGGAAAAGATAAAAGTAGCTCCGTGCCTGTGTATCCTCCCAGCTTCCAGCAATCTGGAGCTCAGCAGCTTCCTGAGCCAGAAGTTTTATCTTGATACTTCTCTCTTCCATGAATTTTTCTTCTTGCTTTTTGAACCCATCCCAACTTCTGGCATTAAAGAGCATCCTGTGACAATGAGTGTTACAGTGCATTACTCACTTGGTGAAAATGTACTTTTGTTACTTTTGAAACGTGTTATGAGACTCGTTATGAAACTGCAGTTCACAGGAATGCCAGGCAGCAGAACTGGAACTATTTGGGATGTGTGACTGAGAAATGCTGCACTGCAGACACCTACAGCAAATGCAGGTCCCCCCAAACACATGCTTCATGTTTGTTATTTCTCACACCAGTATTAGCAGAGGTGCAAACAGAAGAAATGGTTGTGCTGAAGAACACTGGTTAAATAGTCTAGAAATGTTCATGCTGTGAACAGCACTCTGACCGTGAATCACTCATTCCCAGAATTATTATTTTTAAAACAATTTTGTTTTACTTTTCCCTTGGAAATTCCAATGCTTTTTATTAAAGTTCCTGATACATCTAAGTTTACATTATCAAAAGCACAAAAGTCCTTCCTTGAATTCAAATCTCAACTTCGTGTAGAGTCACATCTTAGTCAGAAATACCTCATCCATTCAGCAAAAGACATTATGTGTCTTTTGTTCCAGTCCTTACCAGAGAAAATGGTGATATTGATTATAATAAAATAAATACAGCCATAAACTGAAACCTAAATTGAGTTTTAGTAGATAAACCAACTCTACACTCCTTGGCATTACTCCCTTAAGATATGCTGCTTAAAACTGTCCTTTTGTTTCAGTTGTGAGATCCCTTTTAACTTGATTTTCTTTCAGTGCAGTCTTTTCCTCACATAGATGAATGTTTGGATTTGAGCCTAAAATTCTGGGTGATTGCTGTAATGGCTGCACTATAAAAGCAATTCATGGAGATATTGACTCACTGCTGTAAGACACTGAGCATCTTGAACTCTCCCACTCCTCCCTGGAGATAAAATTGCCCAAGGCCCGATTAAACAACTTAATCATATACATAAATCCTTTTCATTTCCATATGATTTCATGTTGTGTTTCATTCAAAATATTTGTGTATGCTTTGCCAAGTTACAGTACATGGCTCCAGGTCCAAACCTTTTCGAAATAAATCTGCTGCACACTGTGGGTGACATCCCCTTTTAAAGGATTACCAGAGAAAAAAGTACTTTGAATGTAGCTAGTGTGAATGTCAGATACCATAATTTAGATATTCCTTGCGTGGGTTTGTAGGATTTGGGTGTGCTGAAAGACAGAAATTTAAGGTGAAGTTCCCATTGTCTGTTAGTATTTGGTAAATGGCTGATTTGATCAAAATACTCTTCTGTGTAGGGCTTTATCTATGGAATCACCATTCTAACATCTCAAATTTCCTCTGTTTTTGCGGACAAGCTGCATCAGGAATCAGAGATGTCAGGTCCACGGAAGGCTGGTCTCACTGCTGAGCCCTTCTGAGGTCTGCAACTCAGAGCTGGAGCTCAGGCAGGATGTGAACAGGAAGCCACTATCTGTGCATGCACCAGGATTTACTGACAAAAGCTACTTTACAAGTACAAATCCATAAGAAAATCTGCAGCAGATAAGTATTTTCCCTTGCTGCAAAAAACGCCCAAGCCTCATTTTCAGTGACACACTACAGGAAATGAAGATTGCTTGATTTATAGTAGTCTCAGAGGAACAGAAGTGTTTCTTTTGCATTTACAAGCACATAGAAGCCCTCCTTTTCAAGATGCTACTTATGGCAATGAAGAAGCAATAAGAAAAGCTTACAAGTATTCTCCAGTATAAGAGACATTTTGCATCTTTTCACCAATAACAGCCATCCTTTCCTCTTACTGGAAACAAACTTCCTTTTCAAGAAGGAACTCAGGAGTGACCAAACAGATGTGTGTTATTCCCGAAAGCAGAACTCGTCTAAGACGTGTAGGGGCTGCACTGCCGAGAAGAGGTGTCCTGAACCTCCCACATCTTCTCAGCAATGCACATTTCCTGGGACACTTGATAAATGTAGTGTATTTCCCATCACTAACTCTGAATAGTGTTCAGTAACTTCATGGTCATGTCTTTAGTAATTACTTTCAACATCTGCAATGTATATTTAAAACAATGGCATTTCTCTTGGCTGACGCTGCTCTTTACAAACTGACATCTGATGCGATTTCCCAAGAATTACATGGGAAAGAGATCTACCAGGATCCTGGTACACCACAATCTGTGGAAGGAGGCTAACTCTGGAAGAGGACAAAATTAAACTACTGTTGTCCTGAAGGAAACATGATGTAGAATGAACCATTAGGCATGAAACAATGTGTATTTCCTATAGCTTCCCCCACCCTGCCTATCCAAGCTTTAATATGTTATGTTCTCAAGATCTGTCCATAGCATTAAAGAGAAATATTTGAAGTGGCATGGCCTAAGCATATATTCAGTGTGATCTTCAGATGAGCAGGATTATCAAACTGTTTATATACTCATCTACATGACATTCTAAACTTTGGGAAAGGGCCTTCATTGCCCATATTAACTGCCCTGGAACACCATTGACACGGGGTTATGGCTGTCCTGGGACACCACAGTGTTCTCTGGAAAGCTAAATCCGGAAAACAAGGTGCTGAAGGCTTGGCTGCACAGCAGCTCACCAGTGCAGCCCAGCTGGTCCTGACTGTGGTGGCTGGAAATGTTCTCAGCAGGGCATGCTTTAATTGAGACATGAAGATCACTTCCAACACTGGGAAGTTTCAAGTGTTGCTCCAGAAGTTTGTGTGTAAAGAAATTCAAGCAGGGGGATGTGGAACTCAGTTCTAATGATGGTTTACCACTACTGTTTTCCTCATTCAGTGAGGAAAGCACCTGTAACACTGTCTCAGCATTCCCACCGTGTGTAGCCCTGGCTGCATCCAGGCAGAGGGTGTGTGTGAAGAGCAGAGACTGATACAGGGCTAGGGCCACTGTGTCTGGAAAGGGAGATACAGCATCAAATATATAAAGGCTGGAAGCACATTTATTATTCTTTCAGTGTTTTTCCAGCTACATATATCTGTTTCGTTCCTTTCTTTTACCTGAGTCTAGTCACGTCACCACTGAGGGGGAGCAGGGCATCCATTCCTCAATCCCAAAGGGCAGCAGCAACACTCGTACTAAAAAAAGTGTTGGATTCTACGTCATTAGCACCAGTCATTGAGAATACTATTTGTTCTTGCAAAATTCTGGTCTGGCTTTCTCTTTGCTCAAAAGATGATCTAAAAGAAGAAGTGACAATTTCATGTTAACCACTTCAGCTTGTTTCCAAAATAAATGGTCTTGAAATAAATCCTATGGTGAAATTGTGCACTTTCATTTTGTAATAACCTGCTCACTTGACGAGAACTCATTTCCTATGTGCCGGTCTTCTGATGTGTCACACTGAAGACACATTGTCACTGCTGACATGCAAGAACTTCCTGGAGCCCTATCCTAGTATGGAATCTCTTCTGCTGGGAAAAGAATTGCATTTTAAATGATAATTCAGAAAGAAGTAATCTTTGCTGAGAAATCTCAGGCTTTCTAAATTAAGAACAGCCTTTGCCTAACCCCTCTGTATTTGCAAATCTCCCTGCCTTTATTTCAGCACTAATTAGAATACAAAATATGGCACAAAATCTATCTCTAATAGGATTCCTGATTCTTCACCTTTGCTTATGTCTGATCCAAAAGTTATGGTAAGCTGTCTCGAGATCATTGGGCTTTTAATTAATCTTTTGACTCATGCTCCATCTTATTCACACAAACAGTACGAGGTTTGTGCATAAGATTGATCCCAAATGTCATTTTCCCTCTGCCTTCCAGTTGCTTAATATTTTACGGATTAGAAAGAGCAGAAGTACTTAGGTAAGGGACGCTCCACAAATTATAAACCAAGTGTGCTCTGCACACAACATTTCAGGTCCAAAGGCAGATCTCTCTGAACATTGCTGGTGGGAGGCCTCGGGGCTGAGCAAAGCCCTGGCAAGGCTGGAGGGCTGGGCACGGCAGGTCTGTGCCATGGGACAGGGTTCACGCACCAGGATGAGCAATGCTGGTGGGAGCCTGGACCCCCTGTTAGCAGCCCTCCCAGTAACTCTGCGCCTGGTGTTTGTCCTGATTGTCAGGAAAGGAGCAAAAACACAATCACCTCTAATCCCAAAGCCCCTCTTGCTATGGTATGGCTCCTGTGCAATTGTTCTCAGCTTGAATACCACTTCCGCCCATTTTCACAGGCTGTAAAGCCCCCCTATGTATCCCCCTAGAATAATTTAATTAATACATAGCTGAAGCAGAAATAGATATAATGACAGGAATGGTCATTTGTTAAAGAGCTATTTTGCTGCAAGAACATTGTGCCTTTGAGTTTAAAGGAATCCAGACTTTTCCAGCAAGGGTTTGAATTACAAGGAGGGATTTTCTATACTTAACACCCCAAATAAAACATCATGCTGATTTGTATTTCTGTTTAAGAAAGAACCTTTTCATTTCTGGGAGTTTAATTTCCAGTGTTTTGACATTAACACCATCAGAAACCACAACATGCTGGTGCTGATGCTGATGAGGTCCTCAGGTCCCCCAGCAGCTGTGGCAGTCAAGGTACCAGTAAGTCAAGTAAGCAAACCTGTGAGCACCTTGCACTGGTGGTCTCATTAAAGGTGGTCTGTGCAACAGACTTTTAGGATCAGGGAATAGAGTAATTAAAAATGGAGGTTGTTGCCAGTAACCAGGATAAAAGCTAATATCTGGGGTAATGAAAAGAAACAGACAAAAGCGAAATACCAGGAATGGAAATGCCCCTAAGCAGAAAGGTTCAGTTGCTCTGTGATTATTAAGAATGTATTTCCCCAGAGAAATAATTGCCTTGGATTAAGTGATTTGTAGGAATCAGTTGCTGGGTTACAGGTAGCAAGGGAAGGTGGGGTGAGGGTTGCAGAGGTAAAACAAGCCATGGGCTGGTTTCCCTTCTCAGCCCAAAGACCCAGGCAGCTGCACCAGCCCCGTGCGTGCCTCCCAGCCAGCACAGGAGCACACACAGGCCATGTATCGGAGGAAACTCGGAGTTCCGTGCTCCCGGGCAAGTGGCAAGGGTGGGGCTTTCCTGTGCTTATGGGCTAAGATAACTGGCATTTCTCCCCCCTTTCTTAATTGTTCTTCTGTGCTGTTTTCTATATAATCATTATTATCATCATAAATACAGATGTTATTCAGTTTCAGCCTGTGTTCTGGGTTTCTTCCTGTACACCTCTGAGATATCTCTGTCTCTGTGGATGGTTCTTTCGCACATTCTCCTCTCCCTGACACCAGGGACTCTTTTGAATGATTGTAAGCAGCCTCAGTTTGACAGACTGCACAGCCCCAGTCACACATTCCTCCTGGACTTGCACACTGGAATTTGCAGTTTTGACTAATTGAAGTAAACTGTATGTATTTTATATACAACTGGAAGAGGAGATAAATCCTCTGAACTCCAAAGACCAGGCAGTCTTTGTTAGGAAGACATTTTCCATGCTACAAATGTTTACAGCTCCTCAGGCAGAGATAATCAAAAGGCTGCAGTCATCATGTGTCAGCATGTCCAACTCCATGACTGTCCACAAGCTCCTGATGTTCTTGTATTTCTTTTTCTGGGTGTCTTGTGGCTAAAGTTCATCTTCTGGTTGTTAAAAAAAGGAAGTGAAAGGCCATATCTAGTGTGCTGTGACCTTATTGTCATCCTCCTGTTACTACACTGCTGAAGTCACCTGTCAGGATGTGCGCAGGGCATCGCTCCTGGTTACCTCAGCAGTCACATCCTCAGCTGTCAATCCATGTGATTCCTTTAACCTTTGCTTATTCTTTCTTCTGCTGCTTCTGCTTTACATGTGGACTTTTCCATTAATGCTGCATTCATATCAGTCTTAAAATTTGGATCACAAACCTCTGCATGCCACAATACGTGCTGTACATTTTTGTACAACAGAGTAAACCGCTTACATAGGGGCAGGAAATGTGTTCTTTTCAACTCTGCGATCTCCTCTACACTGGAAGGACACTTTGGGCTGACTGAAACTAAATCTAGTCAAACCAATTCAGAAGTCACTGTGAACATAACTTTCAATTTTGTCTAAAACATTTAAACTTACTGCAATCAAAACAAGCCTTTCTCAGGACACCCAGTGCAAAGCCACTGGGACACAGCTCTTCGTGAGTGCTGTGAGGCAGCTGGTGAGGTCTGTTCTCTTTTCCCAGCTGCCGTAACTGCAGCATTCACACCACTAACACTCCCTGCATCTGCCAGCCTGGGGGGCTGAGACCTGCTGCTGGCTGCAGGGGCTGAACCAAGGCTGCTTTGCAAGAACAATCCAGGACACCAGCGGTCCATGAAGAGACTGTAGCAATTACAGTGTCTGTCCGGCCTGGTGATAAAACCTCTTGTAAATACAGCGTTTTTGACAGGGGCATGTAACTCATTAACATACCATAAAGATTCAAAATGTACTCAAACAATTAAAACACTGAAGTCAAGTTTGGAATCTTTGTGAAAACATGTAGAAATGTATGCCTTGCTCTTGGCTCCAGGATCAGAGCAAACAGTTTCATGCCTGCTGTAAGCAAAGAGCAGTTATTCTTCCTGGACCGAACTAAGAATCTGTCTGTTGATACTGACAGGTGACATGCAGATCCTGTATTCAAAGCTCTTCCATTTTCAGGGTGCTTCCTAAGCGTTTGACTGTTTTTTCTTAACTTTTGCCTTGACACAGTGTGCAGGAGAGAGCTGTGCCTGTCCATCAGTGCTCAGTCTTCTGAAAAATGATCAATTAGACTCCGATAATCAGGACTTTCACACTGCTGGGTGCCTGTATTGGCAAGACCTCTCCGAAGGTCTGCCTGCGGACTTTATCAGTAAATAGGAAATACACAGATAACGGCACTGAAAGGAATTCGAGCAGCCGAAACCCGAGACGAGATGCCTCCCGCCCCACGCTTAACTGAGAACGGGCAGCGTCCCTGCGAGCTCCTCCCGAAGTAGGGTGCCAGGGAGGCAGAGCGAAGATTCCGAGCTCCGGCGGGACCCCCCGAGCAGCAGTGAGGGCCAGACACCCACACCCGCCCCCGGCCCCTGCCCCTGCCCCGGCCC